>JAUMHA010381839.1:0-10927 GCA_032359765.1 Saxidomus gigantea
CGCCACTTGCAGGTTCACATCCCAAGAAGTAGGACTATGACATCACAGATGTAAACTCCACCCTTTATTTCTATACACTTCAGGCACCTGGACAAACTGTTAGCCGTTTAACTGATTGCTGCAGTATAGACATATAACGTGTACCTATGTAATTCTGATATTTCGTTTTATAAATGAACGTCTTTCCGAAAACCAAAATTCTTTTTTCCAACGAATTTCTGAAAATAATAGGTCAGTTATCATCAGAAACTGATAATTTACTACATTCTACCATTTGCGACTCTGCTTAAATTTTTCCGAATAAAAAATATCAATAATTTTCAGGAAACGTAAAAAAGAGACAGCTGTATTGACAATCATAACACAAATAATGAGAGCTTCTCAAGTGAAAATGCGGAGATCTTTTATATCGGACAATTCGCAATTTACTGCTAACTTAATAATACGTTTCCAAAGTCTCAAAAATTTTGTACGATTATTTCATCTAATAATATAGGCGCTCAAGACAGGGTCTTGGAAACACAAATAATCTCCAGTAAGACGAATGAGTGAAGGCCTCAGATAAACAGTGAAAGTCAAGCAAATCGCCAGATTCGCTTCTTCAGTGTAACTATTTATAAAAGCCAAATATATAGATTTGCTACATTTCAGATATTTAGCTTTATTCTTCCTGTAAATTCGTCTGCGAAGTGTCGTGACTTTTGCACTATGTATGTGGATTAAAGCGTCATATTTTGATATTCGTAAACTATAGTGTATTTTGAAAACTTAAAACGAAATCGTAATGATGCACATACTGTTGTTATTTTGTGCTTGAAATAACCGCGTTTTAGCTGATGGTGACAGATCGCTGTTACGCCCACATGCTAACTTGAAGGAAGTTAAAAGAAAAGCATGTCATGTTTTCGTCTAAATTTCTAAAACATATACAGATCAAGTTTCAACTCTCCAATGTATTTTACATATCAGTTGTGCCAACATCTGTATAAATCATTGGAAATATATTGCCGATATGCCTTTGCAGCAAGTGTTCAGAGAATCGTGTGTTTGATTTAGCTTTTTTGCATGCAAAGTTTGACAATTTTTGAAAATTAGACTATTGCACTTCGATAACACTCCGAACTATTAATCTTCATCCAAAATCCTTAATCACATATTGGAGTAACAGCATATTAGATTTCAATTACTCTTGAATTTCTTCCTGGTACTGTTTACATCGGTTTCGTTTATTGTTTTATGTCTTGTGAACTTCGCGGAACACACGTAGAAAAACAAAAAGCATCCACTAAAGAAAGTTCTACAGGATTATTGTGTTTTGATTGTATTTGTGGTGTTAATCGGTGTGCGAACGTAACGCTTACACATGTGTATTCACTTAAGCGTCAACAATTGTTTCCTAACATCAAACAGTTAGAAATACCAGGCTTCTAACAGAACAGTTGCCGATTTGCTTTCCTGTATGCGAGAGTCTATTCCTTGTGGAAAAAGTTTTGCTTCGCTCTTACATAACGGATATATATTTTGGATATCATTGAAAAATACTAGTTTCGAGTAATATTTTTGGCAGTACCAGCCGTAGAACAACAACTATCGGGCTTATATTTTACATGTTGAATGTTCTACTCTGATTGGATATTGCAACAGTTTGATTTATTTGTTCAACAGATCGCCGGTAATAATTGAACAAGATTTAAGCCGAAAATACCAGACTGCTCTTTAAGCAGAACATGCCGAATGCCGAAATGGGAAAATGAATTAGGTACAGGCGAGATCTATCTCGTTCAAAAACAATACCTCCAGCTCCGAATCTCTCAATCTGTTAAACAACTTTAATTATTAATTAATAACCCCTATTTCGCGGAACACAAATCATACATCCCAATTTAATTACACTAAACTGCTCAACGGGGTGTAACATGCGCCACTGCTGGTATACCAATCAGTAGAATATCAGCATTTCGAAACTATGGTAAACATTTAAGGACGACGCGAGTTGTATGCATTGCGGAGTTTTAGTATAGGAATCAAATAAAAATTATCTGTAACGCATCAAGCAATATTCACGTCTTTGCATAACTTATTTAAAAGTAATTACAGTAATAAATGAATAGAAAATGATTAGTTATCGCGAAGTAAATGTTTGAAGTAGAATTAATCTATACTACTCGATCCGATCTAGAATGCCAGAAAGTTTTGCAACTGTCGAGGTAATTAACGAGTTATATGATTGACCAGGAGACGCTGTATCACAAATATCTTCTGCTAGTAGTAATTCACTGGAGCTTATATATTCTGTAGCAGAAATCTAAGATAGGACGGATAACTGTTTGTATTGCTTGGAAAATAGAAGTAATAATGAGTAATTTGTATTGAAGCTTCGGCGTAATGAGGCGTGATGGCGTGACAACTTCTGCCTCATTGTGTGTGGAAAATACTCCTCCGTTATAACACAGTGAAAAAAAAGATTACCATGTTTTGGTCTATGGATGGATTAAAGTAGTGCAAATATCTAGAAAATTTCAGATATGTATTGAAAGGAATGATGTTTGTAGTGTTTTAGTTTTTCAAGTGTCTATTGAAAACAAAAGGAGTTTAAATTCTATATAAAAGCGCCGTGTATGGATAAGGGAATTTAATTCAGTGTTATAAGGCTAGTCTGGATGAATATGGATATTTTTGTGTGATTTTCCTAGATTTTTTTAATCAATTACGTTATCTTAAAATAATCAAAAGCAACAATCTTCAGCGGGCGGTCTAGACACTACTGGTATACACAAAATAAAACATATCCCATTTGAATAAGCTTATTGAACCGTCGAGGTTTAGATGCATCTTCAGAAAGAACATTCATTTGACCGTGTGATTAACGAGCGAACGTCATGCGTGTGAACACAGGGCTCGCGTCAGAACAAAATATCAACCTAGAAAGCAATCGTTAATGAAAACTTTTTTCAAAAAAAACTTAACAAGTACCGTTTTCGGCCATAGCAATAGGGGAACTGTACTATATGTGACTTACAGTATCTCTACATATGCAAACAGTTAACAATTAAGATCTTGCAATACCGATACCATGTGTTCTATCTTAAGTAAATGAAATATTATCTGATTTTTATCTATAATACTTATGTGTATTGCCTTGTTGTTTGTGCACATGATATGCTTGCATTATAGCAATACCCTTTGCAGTGATAACTTAATATAATCAGTAAATGTTTCGAGAATAGTATACCGGCACCCTGTTATTAGACGGACAGCAATAAACAAAAGGAAAATAACATAACTGTAAGCCATGGGTACAAGATTTACTGTAATTTCTATCGGACTACTTTTAATCATAGAAACACAAAGTCAATATTATCAGAGAGAGATATGTCAGCTAGATAGAACTCATTTGGGAGATCGTAAGATTGCCATGCCCGATGACACCGTCGTACAAGGGATTAAGGTTCAATTTAAGCCAGTTTGCGGGCTTAAAAATGTCGATGAATACAGAGGGCTTAAATATGCAGAAGTTATATTGTCAAGCAAACAGAGTCTGAGGTTCTTAACAAACAGAGACCCAGGAAGGTCTCCTGAGAAGGAGAGGTATGCTACGAATCCTAAACCAGTATGTCCACAAAAGTATATGGACAATGAAATGCTGGCTGGGCTACCTGAGAAGATAAGGGAAGCATGGGTGAGAATAGGAACCCATACCAGGAACCAGTCTGAAGAGTGTCTCTGGCTCAATCTTTTCATGCCGGAAAAAGGTAAGTGTTTCACCTTGCAAGTACTGTATTCATATTTAAAGCATAGATTCCGTAAATAATTTGACCCAGTCGAAATCTATATTTAAGGTATATATGTATATAGCAATTCAACCTACATTGTTTTTAGTCCAAAATGAAATTCGATATGCGTAACAGAAGCAGTTCCAGTAGTAAGTGTGGACAGTCCTTCCCACCAATATCACACACATATATGTTTTCCAAAGCAATTGTTTCATATTTACGTGAATATCTATGAAGTCCAGTACTTAAGTAACATAAGTACGTGTATGACAGTGGCTGTTGTAGATTGTACTTCTGCTGTTTGGCTATGGCCGTTGTATTTCTGTCCTGTATTTATATAAACCGGTATTAAACTTAGTTGTTACAGCCTCGCTCCCATGTTGACATTCAGTTTGCCCTCTTTTTCTTAAAGAGTTTGTTTATATTACAGTGTATAAGTACAAATTAAGTGTATATTGATACATGTACTATGAATAATATTTATACCATCATTATGTGTGCGCAACTGCAATTAAAAACAAGATCGATGCAACACTTATCCATGAGTCCAGTGTTGTAGTAACAATGGATTATGCTCTGAAAGTATTTTTAAAAAAGGCCACTATTTTCACTTGATTTTTACAATATTGTATTAAATATTGCATTGTGGATCAGTAAAATTAAACTGCAGTTACAATTAATTTACGGGGCGCTTCGGGTCCAGATGTGTCACATACATGCACAAGTCAATGCATCGTCGCTTTTCATTTTCCTCCAACCCCATACATTAGTATATGTGCCTTACGAAGCGACCAGTTCTCACAAGTAGGTCAACATTTCGAATAAAATGGTACGAACTAGTTCTAGTTTATGTTAACTTTTATGTTTTGTGGTGTTTTTTAAGAAAGAAAGAAAGAAAGAAAGAAACATTCAACTCACATTTGCTACTGACAATACAGTCAAACAAGCCGATGTTTAGCAATCCATAATAATTACACACTTATCACTGGCCGATAAGTGGAACCAAATCTGTTTTAAAAGTCCACTTCCTGTGACACGATACAGTTGCATGAGAACAGCCTTTTATGTATACCAAAACAATATTAACGCTGAATTATAGAAACAGAAAAGTGCCATGCACTTCCTAGTAGATGCTTTGTTGTTAATGCTATGCGTCCCAGACATGTTGCAAATGCAGTTGTCGCCATTAAAGCACGATATGGCTTTGAAGCGAAGGAAGTACAAGAGCATTACCCATGTCTAATGTCAATCAGTACCTTTCAGAACTACCATTCAGTAAATTCAATTAGTTTGCAATGTTAGCAAAAACGACTGAAATTCCACATCATTATTCTGGGGGGCCTGTTTGAAATAATAATCAAAGGGCGAACATTTTTCTTCTGTTTTGAGCATAATGAACACCACAAGTTCAGGGCAATTGTAGCATATACTTCAGGGAAATAGTCCATTACACGTTTAGCAAAACCTTCTTCAATTTGTTTTGACATGTCAGCTATGATAGCATCGGAAAGACAAAAGAGATTACTCTAATGTTTTATATACAGGCTAAACTAGTAAGAACATAACCATGCCAAGTGGAACGCACAGAACTTCGTTATGACTTAATTATGTAAATAGTCTTCATATAATATCTACTGGGGTTGAAGCTCTGTTGAGTTATTGAAGAGATTTCGGGACTGCACTTTCTTCAAAGACGTTTAAATGTTCCTAAATTTTCTTTGTTTTATGAGTGTTGGTAGAAATTGGTTCAAGCCATCCATAAATATCTATTACGTTATGGGAAAATGCATTACTTTGACGACATAACTGGTAGATTGTCGTTTTTACAACAGTTATAGAATTACTGTCTGAGAAACGAAAACACAGATGTATAAACGCAAGGTTGCACAGGAAGAATAATGTATGACCATCTTTGTAAGTGTGCAAATATTTTCGTTTCTCAAGATACTATTTACGGCTAATATCCATAATTTGGAACAGGAACATATAGACGACGGTTATTCGGTTTTGAAAATGTTTTCCTTCAACAAAGAAAACGTGTGCAGGGAAGTCGGAAAATCTATTGAAACTACATTAAAACCGTATATGACAACTTCAGTAACGAATAGTTTAAAGCTGCTCGCTGTCAGATGTTGGTGTATAAAAGACGCGGGTCTCTACTGATTTAAACAAATGTAGAACAAACCATCAAATAAAAAGGTTACAGTTTAAATTCCTGTCAAGTATTTCAGTCTGGTTTTTCTTCTTATCATACGGTACCAAATTATAAAGTTGAGATTCCAATATAAACAAAATTTTAGAGTTGCGGTACAATCAAACCAAGCTAACCATCTTTGTTCAGCAGATTTTCTGATATTGCTATGTTGATTTTTACATTATATGTTTTAGTATATCATTTTGAAGACATTATTTTTTTCAACCAGCAACTGTGAACGTGCAGCTTTCATTGTAACCATGGACTTCGCTAAATAATGGAATTTTATTTCATACCATGATTTCAAATGCATGATGTAAAATGCCAATGTTTGATAAAAATGCAGGTCTTGAAAAATACGAAAGATGATATATAAGGCTAGCATTATAACTGATGCAACGTTGACAGTTTTTTTTTAATTTCAAGTTCTAAATCAACAGTTTTGTTAAAAGTATTTGGTGGTCACATTACAGTTCCTCTAGCGTGTTCATTCATTTTTAACGTCACTACAAATTGGCGCAGTTATCTAAAACAAATAACAAAACGTTGTAGAGAGTGTTTTAAGACTAATCAACTTTGCAATTTAGATGTTACATGTTCAGAAATTAAAAGGGACAATGTTAAGGTTTAGTTCTTCTGTAACTTTAAAACACACTGGCAAGTGTCACCTGCAAGGCAAATGAACAAAAAAATGTCTTTACCCGATAGAAGTTCGTGTAAGAACGGGACAAAAGATTGAATCCTAGTAATTTGATTTGCTAGATTTTATTGATATGAACAAAATTATATTTGATGTTACTTCGGTGATAGTTAATAAGGCTTAAAACAAGACACTTTTTCTTAAACGATAAAGAAAATGGTCCATATTTTCCTAAATTTTAAAACTGAAAAAGTCTGACAAACGCACATTGATGAGTTATAGCTCTCTTGGGAGGTTTTCATTTGCTATTTTTGTACACTTTGACAGTTAATTATTAAACGTTTCAACGCGACCAAGATGGAATGAACACAAAATTAACTGCTTCCTTTTCAGCATCATATGGTACATTTTTGTACATGGTAATCTATATTCTTCAGAAAAAAACTAACTAAAACACTGAAGAAAGTGTCAAGTTGACTTAATTCCTAGATTAAAATATTTAATTTGATTTTATCTTTTAGAAAAGTTTCATCAAAGAGAAATTTTCCCACGAGCAAGTCAAACATATTTTTCGTCCCCTTTGAAGTCCCATTTTTCTAAAAAAAGTAATTCCAAACTTGAAAAAGCTTTGTGTAGAAACAAGTGGCACATTATACTATGATAACACAGACAACAACGTGAGATCACAGTGCACCTTAATTTATAACATTTTTTTGCGACTATGAACTCATTACCCTTTAAAGATTCATCCTCCTTTCTACTTACATGTACGAGTGTAAACCTAGCCTTATACACTTGCAGAACCAATGTGTCAGAAGGCACCCGTTTCAGACATTACCGCGATCGCGAATATAAGTCCAAGTCACAAAAAAGCACTTACGTCTACATATTACAGAATTAACATATAGACATAACATTTAAAATTGTTAAGCAATTAAAGGGCTGAGATATTTATTATACGTAGCCAAAACAAAACTACATGTACATTGTACACGTCATAATAATTATACTAACCCCTGGCGTCTAAGGAGTGAGTGGTCCGGACAATCAGTGGTAGGTTTTAATTCTTCTCCTAACTCTTTATTATAATCACGTAAGAAATATTATTAAATATAATAATCTGCCTAGTGTCTAGCGAGCTGTTTCAGGCAGAGAATTAAAGCGTAGCACTGCATTGGTGGCCGGACATAATGTACATTAAATGTGTCAGAACATTGCAAGGCACGGCGGTGTGATTGTAATTTAGTTGACAATTACTACTTTTCCTGGTGTACATGTCATGTAGCATCATATAATACAGGTAATGTGCTTTTGGTTAACTGTTATAAACAATTCCCTTAGTTAAAGTCCCAGGATCACAAATTTACAAATAGCTCTTAGTTTACCAAGAAAGATGTCTTACCGGCGGAAATCATCTTTATTTGTACCAAAATCATTCCTAACTTTAATTTTTTTAATCAATATAACAGTACATGTATAAAATATAACGCAGTATATAATGATTATTGGTAACTCGTTTTCATGAAGAAATGACTTGAAAACGAAATAAAGACATATGTTAACATTGTCTTAGTGAATAGAACATTGTTCTATCATTGTTCAATAAGTACATTTATTTTGCAAACTCAGTAAAAGCAATGTTATCCTGGGACTTTAAGTAGTGTTAGGACTTATTTTGTATGTAGATAAAAAAAACTTAATTATTATTATTATCATTCTAAGATATTTAAGAGATAAAATGACTGTCATAAGATCAGAGTGCCGTGTGTGTTAATTTCAACGGTACGTTGGTCATTGTACAGGCGGGTTGTTTACCTAACCATCGTTCCTGGGAAGAACTAGTACTAAATCCCTATCCGTCCCCCGTAAGAAACTGCAAACTTTCTCACATAGAGACATGGCCGGCAGCAGGGCTCAAGATTGACCCTCAATCAATTTATTTACTTGTGGAGCCGCCATGGCGCAGTGGTAGCGCGTTCGTCTCAGTATCGAAAGGGCCCCGAGTTTGATCCCTACCATCGCCATGTCGACAGTGTCCTTAGGGTTCTTCGAGGTTGATTCCATCTTGAATGAGTCTCGAGAGCGATTAATATAAGTTGTAAGAACTTGTTTCGCAATTGAGAATAGATACACGTGTATAAACTAATCAATTTATGACCAACTCTACTTATAGCGCAGGAATGTTGCAAATGAAGAAAAAAAAACAAGGTGCAAAAATATTCACAAAATAGACGGAACTAGCATCGGAATAATGACTGCACACCACCGTCCCAATTCCGCACTAAATCACTAACAGATGTATACACTGAAGTTCCTAATGAGAGGTGTCATTAACGAGAGGGCTTTTTCCTCATTTACATACAAGTGTGCAATCCAAGAAACACATCTCCGTTCTTTACGCCTACCTTAGTATCACATTAGTAGCATTGTTAAAACGACACTTACTTAAAAAAAACAGACTAGGTTGCGGGTATTAAAACATAAACTGAAAGTAAAATAGGCATTTTTCCACTACAGTTTTCTTCCTTCTTCTTGTCGCATATTTCTTCATTGATGTGGGTCTTTTTACTGTGAAATGTATGTAATTTCAAGAGAGCTATTATTTGAAAACGTTGCCTTAAGTTGAAATAAAAACCGCCAATTGTTTCATTTAAAGGAGACTTTTAATGTGGAGGGCTAGTCCTGATTCATTGATATAGATTTAGTCACTGTGGGTACAAAAAACGTTAGCACAATTAAAACATTTGAATAAATTTATTTAGTTTTGGGAAGTTTCAGAAATTCAATTCAACGTGTACTTTTGAAAATTAAAACAAATAAAGTATACATTGTAATTTCGAAAAATTAGCATAGTGTGTTGAAGTCCCGGATGTAAAACAAAAACATGTAGCTCTTATATTATAATTATAAACCAAGAAAGATAAAATATCGCTAAAATTGACCGTTAATTCCCCGAAAAAAATGTAGTTATATTTACTCGTTCTCTCTGTTAGGCCAACAGTGCCAAGGAGCCAAATGTTTGATGTTATTTCTAGACTTTAGATTTGTTATTAATGAATGCTTCGAATAGAAGAAATGATTAATGCTCGACAGCCAGCTTTGACGTTTTTAATCTCTGTCGATGTGCCACTACATATAATGAAATACATATAGTTTTTACATGTATCAGAGCAAGGCAAATAAAATGTAATTTTAGCATAGGAGACTATAGACATGGCAAAGTGTTTTACTGCTTTGCATTTTTACTTGTAGGTCATTTGTTGATGGAAAAATGAGGACAAAAACTTCTTTATAGTGTATATAGTATGTAGATATATGACGAAATGCTAGCAAGATCATATTTCGAACGCAATTCTGGTTTTTGAAATACTGTGCGCTATTTAAAAGTATTGAAGTCTTTGGGGTGTTATATAGATATTGTTTTAGCAATATTACAGTGAAACGTACTTAAGCATTTTAGCACCTGTTACAAACGCGTTCGTGTTAAATTTACATTGTAACGGCATTTACATTTATTTTCAATCCTGATAAAACAGATCTACATGTTCGTAAATGGAACTGTTAACAAAAGAACATGTCCGAAAGTTAAACTTTTGAATGTTTTTTGGACACTCAACATTGGAGGATTTTCTTGGATAAATCAAACCAGTTTCCATGTATATGCAACAATCCAGATGTGAACTATAATTCTCTTGTTCTCTTATGATGTTGGGGGTATTCAATGATCATGATAACTCTTGTCAGAACAATGCATTCCATGTCGAGGTTTTGATCTAATTACAATGAACTGACTACGCAATTAGACATGACATGTCGGTAATTACGATGAATAGAAATGTCTTAAAAACGTTAAGAACATTTTCTTGGCAAATCACGTGTCTTCTCGAAACAATCTAAAAATGCAAGAGCATATTTTAGTAAATGCATTTTACTCTGACAGTTTTTACGTGGTGAATGTTTATAAAGAGGTTACGTGATGTCTGTTACTTGTTTTACTGCATTAAGATTTTACGTTATATACTTTTAGTATACCTTTTGTCTCTCTTATATAGATCATACTGAAAATGGAAAAAGATAATTTAAATTATTTATTCTTTTCACCAGTCTTACTACATTCTGGCAATGTTTTGTATTCTCACTACATTCTGGCAATGTTTTGCTATTCTCACTACATTCTGGCAATGTTTTGCCAAAACTGAGTCAAACCGGGTACAATGAATATTAACTTTTGTAATACCGAAGTTACAATTCGTTCTAAATTGCGTATAGTTATACTGAGCGGAATCTCCCGCGTACCTTCTGTAGAGGCTTAACAGAACT
>JAUMHA010381850.1:0-12429 GCA_032359765.1 Saxidomus gigantea
TTAATGGGTGGATGCGATTTATTACAGAAAGCCTCTATACTGATTAATTGTGGTAAAATGAGGCATTTTTCGCCATATATTCTTCTTTCAAATTGTATTTATATATCATTTTACGTTCATAGAACACATAATCTATGTTTCGAGAATATAATCTGGTAGATGTAGGGAGTGCCTCTTTAAGGATGAATTGCCTTTAACCAGGTTTGGTTAAGGGTCATAAGATTATTAATTTGACCGGATTCAACTACAGTCTGATCACAATTTTTAAGCTTCTATAAAGGTTACATAAGATAAACGCTCCGCCCCACAATCATCTTGATACAAATACTTATAAGTTGATTATTTGTGTCAAATGTCGATGATCAGTTTCAAATAAAAAGAAAATCAAATATTCATTAATAAGAAATCAGGCACCAAATACTCAGGGGCTCATTTCTGAAGGAATGTTTTCTTAAAACAGTTTTGATTAAGGGTCATAAGATTATAAATGTAACCAAGTTCATTGAAATTCTGACAACAATTTTCAACACTGTGTAGGTTGTATAGCTAAAAACAGTCCAACCCTACTATGGGTCTCATATTTAAATGGATTGAACATATTTAATGGTTTTCAATAAACACCCATTAAATGATTAGTTGTACCAAATAAAATTATATTGTAACAATTGGTTTTAATGAAAAATGATTTTTAAATTTTCACGTAGACTGATACACCAGAAAACATCAAAGGGCCATAATTCTAGTAATTTTGGGCCATCAAACTTCCTATAGTAGTCAACATTTCAACCATGTTTATCTAAATAGCCCAACCATTTCATAGATTTTGGCTCCGAAAGGACGGACATACTGACGAGACGGACTTTGTGAGGTCATCTTCTGGATCTTTCTTTGATCTTCCCTTAGCAATACACATGTTATAATATATTGATCTGATCTTTCTTTGATCTACCCTTAGCAATACAAATGTTATAATATATTGATTTTTCTTTGATCTTCCCTTAGCAAAATAAATGTTATAATATATCATACATAACCTTAGTAATATGAAAAACAGGCTCAACGTTTATCGCAGCAATATGAATGAATGAATGAATCAATCAATCAATCAATCAATCGATCCATCCATCCATCCATCCATCCATCCTTCCTTCCATCCATCCATTCATCCATCAACCAATCAACAAATAAATCAAGACACGTAAGTAGGTATCACATTTCTTACCTCAGCAATATATATATCACATATCTGTACGTGTATCGAATATGTCTTGTCTGTAATGGTTTCAAATCTCTGATTGACCTGCAAGAAAGCAGGTGACTTTCTGAATAAGTCTTCATATGATTTCTTCTTTTTAATATATTAATACACATTTGCTTACAAAAGACTAAACATACAAACATATGTAGCTCTTTTTTATGAAAATAAGTTTACGATCATAAGCCCAGTATGACCTGGGTATCTAGTAAGAGGTAACAGAATCTTTTTATAATGAACTAAGAACCTTTCACTCACACTGAAAATTGAATAGTTCTGTCAGTTTGGGCAGAAATATCAATTACGTATAGTGATAAAAGAAACTTTCGTATTTAAGAGCAAAACATAATTGATTATAGTATTAACAAGTCTAAATAGCACAATAACGTCTAGCAAACTGTTCTGATGCGCCATTTACGTTTTACTAATTATACCAATTTCGCAAAATTAAGTGACAAAAGGTCGCTAGTTAGATAGCAAATATTCTGTGGCAATTTATACGCCCACTATTACCAATCTGAACTAGGTATTCTAAATACAGAAAGAAAATATTACATCCAATAACGAAAGATTGCAAGAAATTAATGAATATAATGCATATCCCCCAAACCAAGTTCTACTACAAATCAGCAATTTATTGTAGCCGTGTCTGCAGTTTAACTATTTAGAACACATCGTTAAATGCGAGGGAGAAAGTGTACTTTAAAACCTGTTATCGAGCCATAGACAAATGTTTAGTACTGTATGTTGATGTGATAAGGTATATGAAAACCCCTCCTTGGTGACATCCTTTCATCCTAATACTTATCGAGATGACAATCAGTTATCTAGCCTTGAGTATTATAAATCATAGCACGGGGCGTAGAAAATGGCGATTTATGATACTAATAGGGTGAACACTTTTAAAGTACAGAAAGAAGGGTTAATTCGAAATGTAAGAAGAGCTGTGTATAAAATAATTATCCCGCTTGTTGTTTTAATATTGATCACAATAAGAACAAGCCATTTCGCTGAACACCTTTCTTATCATTCAATGATAGGCAGAATTACTATTGATAGTGGCCTTGAAATTTTCAATTATCCTCTTATCCCAGAAACTAAAGCATAAAAGTTGTAAAAAGCTATCTATTGCAATCGTTTTACTGTTAACGATTCAAAGTCACCAATATTTTGAACAATGACACTGAATCTAAAATCAATAGAACGACTTCCCAACTTAGACTGATGAATGTTCTCTGCCATGCCCATTAAATGTTCGTAAGTCATGAACAAGAAACCGTTTAATGTTTCAGGAACATCATGACCCTTGACCTCAAACTAAATATATATCAACTTATTATCATGGACAACCGCCCTACAAAAAATTGGCTTCCTATTCTAAAGCTCTTATGTTGCCAGTCTAAGCGGCTCCGTGTTACTTATTTACTGTTCAATCACTCAATGGTACCATGACCTTTACGATCAAATGACAATTTGCTGTCGAGTTATTAATTGCAAATCTTTTATCTTCTTATCTTGAAACCAAAAAGACGTATGATGGTCATGACTTACATTCCTACCTAGGATGAGGATCCAAGTCCCAATCATTATCAAGCTATTGATCGAAAACCATTTGATCAATATGATTATAGCTTGGTCTAGAACAAATATAAACGGAATAGCTGTCATAACAGCGTATTCTTATCATTTAGAACACTAGCACATTCTTCAGAAAAACTAACGACAAATACTAGTAAGGAGTAAACACTATTAATACAAATATAAAAAAGTTTAATGTAGTTTGTGAACTCGGATTTAAAATATGAACGCAAAGCACTTTGCGAAAATTGCTCTTTTTACCTAAAATGCAATTTTTTGTACGTCAAGAATTTCGGACAAATACAAGATTTTCATCAGTGTTTAAGTTTACAAGTTTTCATATATATTCTAGGAAACAAATTTACACTTGCCTACTTATGAATTACAGTAGGTTTTATATAACATCAAGAACGTTTACTGATCAATGTCCATATCCATGACCGAAGTCTATGTTAAGAATTCAGAATTAGGTTCGGATATTTATGTTAAGATCGTGTTTACAAATAGTGATAAAATCAATATAAAATGTATTTTTGGTTAGAAAACGTTGACTTTAATTAAAAATATCTCACAAAATGCCCATAAACGTCAACTGTTGTTAGAAATCTATGGTCAGATAAGACTTCCGCAAGGAAGTACCTGCTTAAATCAGATGCGGTAATATATTGCGTGGCAAATACAGTATCTATTTGATTGATTCTTTCCATTTTAGTTTATCTTTAATCTGACCTAAATGTAAGAAACTATTTACTGCTTTGAACTTTTTTTTCTTCATGGAACGTGTTGATATTCTTATTAACAAACAACTGGTTTTTAGGGTTTCCTCCGTGATAAAGGTCATTGACTTTTAATCAATAAACCTTCACTAATTGAGAAAGCCATTGTTTTGAGTCCTATACCGCCCGGACTCCTCATGAGAGAAAGTTAGACGTTTCTCACTGAGGATTGGATTGTAATACTGGTTGTTCCTAGGAACGATGGCGAGGTCAATTTCCCATCTGTATAAAATTATGACCGAAATACTGTTGAAAACGGCGTTATATCCCTTGAAAACTAGTTTCCAAGATAAATGCAGTGTTTGTGACAGGAGATATCGTAGGTCTGATCCTCTATAACAAATGTATACATATAAAAGAGCATAAATAGCAATTGATATAAGAAACTGGTCAATATCACGCTGACACGGCCGTAGGTAAATAAATCTGTAATTACATCGTTTTCCAACGTCATGACTTATTTGTAAGCGTCATTGATAACTTAGCTTCCCCTGACTTCATGATTATATTTTTATTTCTTGGGTTAAATGACGTCATATCTTAATATAGAAACTTTTTAGAGTTCACTAACCTACTGTAGTAATAACTGAATTAAGTCATGTCTTATGCAAACAGTCAGACCATTTTATTTCATTTTTCCTGAAAAATATCATTTTATAGTAAAGAATAGTTATGCTCTAACTTAAATCCGTTTATAGAACATTTCTCCAAAACAAAAAGCATTTCTGATAATAGATTTGTAAATTAATGCGTTATTAAGGTTCGCCTATATAAAAGCCGACTGAGCTTGATTTATTTGCTAGTAAATAATTAAATAGTTAAAATACGGAATAGCGTGCAACAGATTTTATAATGATTACAAACTATGTCACAAGCTTTCCCTAAGTTGCCATTTAATATCTGTTCCCGGATGAGACCCACACATTTTTTTCCATCAGAAATTACTTCAAATTAGTAATGATACGATACAAGCTGAATTGAAATAAAATGTACACATACTTGTTATCATATAAACGTTATTTATACTTACTATTGCAATTAAAATGCTAAAATACTGCTTAATCTTTTTCCTTGCAGCGTCTATATCAAACATAGTCTCTCTCAAAACTTTCTGGAATGTAGAATTATCAATAACAAGCAGCAGTTCAATTGTCGTATCTGTGTGTCTCATGTAGTGTCGTTTTTGTAAGTCTGTTGATGAATGGATGTTTGTTACATCTGCAAGGAAACGAGTTTTACGTTACATTTGTTAGAAAACGAATTTTGCATGACTACTGATGGAAAAATGATCAACTATACAGCTGTTAGAAATCGGAGTTTCGTTGCATTAAAAAAAGCAATTTATGTCACTTCTTTTAGAAACATTTTACGTTATATCTGTTACAAAACAAATTTGCAACACATTTATAAGAAAACAGGTTAGCACCACATATGATACATTTAGAAGCAAATTTACATTATATATCTTACAAAATGAAATGATATCACATCTGTTACAAAACAAACTTAAGTTACTTCTAATGAAATAAATAAATTTTACATCTGTTAGAAACTAATTTACATTACATCTGTTTGAAACCATAACGCATATTTTATAAACTAATGCACGGTTTAAATATAAGGAACGAATTGAAATTTCGTCTATGAGAAAAATGATTACATCACGGATATGAAAAAAATGTACAAACGTCATATTATTAAGAAAGTTAACAGGATCTAATGTGAAAATAATTACACAAACAAGTGTTAATACTAAGTGTTAATTATGCAATAAACATTTTTTGTGACGCACAGGTCGGTATGACGTCAAATAACGTCATATTGTATCATATGACGTTGAATAGAAAATAGTATATTGCATACTGTCGCCTTCTTGTTGTGTCTGGTCATGTTAGAATTGAAATAATAATCTTGAAGGCATTGCTATCGTCTAATAAACAACTCGTGGTCGTTCTGTCGCTCTATTACCCAAGCAGGCATCAGGCCAACGTGGTTAATTATTAAGCATCAGCACTCCAAATGGTTGTTTATAAGACGCTGGACACCTGTGGAACGGATATGTTATCACAAACAAAAGTTAATTACATGATGGTGTATAAGGCGAGGTAGAAAAAATATCACGTTGCACGTCTCCGTGTATCACAGCAAATTGAAGCAAAGTCAGTAGTGAACTTCTGTTAAGCGGTTTGTCGACCTGCAAAATAAATGGAAATTTGCTTTATTATATAAAACAGGTAGTTATAAATGTATAGTTACATCTAATTATACAATATCAATAGTAACTTAGTACGACAGCTCAATGGAACCAATTAGCGCCTTGTTAAATTTCTATTAAATCCTCTATTGGTATTTGCGTCAGAAATGATTTAACAGAATGTATTTTGTTGACGCTTGCTTGCTTTTTCATATGAAATGCGTTTAATATGGCTTCAGTTGAAATAATTGTATTGATATTATGAATTACTAATGATATTGTATTAAATTAGAATTATTCAAGACCGGTTGCTATTTCCACGATTCTACATAATCTTTAACCTTACGTTAAAATGCTTGTATCCCCTTGCACAGTGAACCTGATATTATGAATTAGTAATGATATTGTATTAAATTAGAATTAAACAAGACGGGTTTCTATTTCCACGATTCTACATATTATATTACCTTACGTTCAGATGTTTGTATCTCCTTGCACAGTGATCCTTTCGTTCAAAGAATAATGGTGTCAAAGTAAGATATGCTTTAAAATTATTTTATTAAAATATCAAATAATGTGTTAATATTTTAATATCTATACAATCTCTGAGAAGACAAAAATGATCGCTTTACAAGAATTAAAATTCCCCCATATACACGCAGATCCATTGCAGGGTACCGTCTTTATCATCTCCATTAGTAGTAAACTTTATTATCTATTACAAACGTTTTTACTTTGAAATTAACTTGATTTGTATTTGGCATTTTTATATAAGCTTTAATTACTAATTTCCTTGTATAGTCAGTATGTGTTTGTTGAATTATTATGTTCCATAACTTATAAATTGTATGCGAACTACTAAGCTGTCCTACTACTTTGTAATACATAATTTAGATATACTGCCTTTAAGCAATGGATGAGAACACACACGCCAGTCTTTCCCATGCATGATGCTGTAATAGTGTCGATTTTGGGAATATATTTCTTATTTTAAATAAAATGATGTGCAAAACAATTTGATAAAAAACTCTGTACAAAGGTCGAAACTTTATTTGTCTCTTTGCTTAATGTCCTCAGCCCAGAGCCCGAAACACGGGAATAAAACCCGTGTTATTGTGACCAACCATGTCCGTCCGTATGTCGTACTGACTGTACATGTGACTTGAAGAATAGCTTGTATTTCAAAGATGACTACAATTTCACGATTTGCTTCTCAGGTCATCATTGGCTTTCTTGCTATGTTTACTAAGTCACCCTCATACATGAAACCTATAAGGCATAATTCATTGGATGCCTATTAAAGCAGCCAACTTGTTTAAACACGATAATATGTATAAGTAAATACCAGATAACATTCTCATTGGCCAGTTATAAACACACGCAAGCTTTTAGAATTCTTGCAACCGGACAACAAAGGAGATATATGGCAACCAAACATTTACGACCATTTGTTTACATTGTATTTTCTTTAGTTCTGAATTTCGCGTGATGTTGTACCATGAAACCCATCTCACTTATTTTACTGGTTGGCAGAGACATTTTTGAAAACAATCGAACCAAGTTTTAATTGTAATAATCATATATAAAATGCATTTATTATACAAAAATGTTAACAGTATTGGCTTTTTGTTCTGGATTCGGACGGTTTTTACGCCTTTAACTGTATTTTGTTCAACCTATTACGAACAAATATGTCATGTTTGTATTTCCAGGAAAAAGCTACTGAATCTCTACACAATGAATCCTGAACAACAATTCGTCTGAACGCACGTAGTTTGTCTCATTTAAGTAATGAAAACTGATCTGTGGGATTATATAGACATAAAATAAGTTTGTCCTATTTTGTCTGTTTGGGTCATGGGAACGCTATACAGATGACATTAAAATAATCCCGTCATTCATTGAAGATATTTTATCAATCTGCAGCGGGTTTGTACTTTACAAGAACAGACAAGATGCTTTCCTTATAAGGCTTGTTGCTAAATTCGAACAAATTAGTTGCACGTAAAACTTTAACAAGAATGTTTATCCCAAAACCCACAGAATTGCGCCATATTTGAGTTCAAGTTATTTTGCTTGCTTTTCTGAGTATTTTTAGCTATATAAAGGACTTGTTCTACATTTTTAATTCAATATTTATGGCAGTTTTTGGAAACTGCCTTAGAAAAAGCATTTTCTTAGTTTCTTCGTCCGGACAGAAGAATTATTTGGCCAGAATTACATGAGGACTATTCATTTGCTGTAGTGACCTTGTTCATTGACACCAGACACCTTTGATAAAGTTTCGTCCGATGTTTGTTTTACGTTTGGAGTTAGGCAAAAGGTTTATGCAAAAGTAAGAAACTCAGAACTGAGCAAGCATGTGACGCCAACACCTAAATAAACAGGAAAAGCTTACACTGTTCATCTAAAACAAGGCATTAAAAAAAACGGTTTCATTTTGAAATATCATTTTTTATGGAACAAGGCAAATACTGAGTCCATTTAAGTACTAAAAGTAGTTGATGGTTTGTCCAATTTATATCTTCGTGGTAGTTGTAATGTACAGTCTATATGTTCATGTTAAACTATTGACTCTCTCGAAGAATTATAAAACGTTTATATCGTATTGTAAAATAATCTTTTGTCCTGTTGTTTTTTTTTCGTATCGCATTGTATCGTATCATATCGTATTATATCATATTGTATTGTTTACCTTATTTGTAAAGCTATACGATGCATCTCTATACGTTCTGTTCTGTGCAAATGCCATCCTGTTCATTCGTTGAGGCCACACCGTACTAACGGATTGTTCAATGACAGGTTCTCCTAAATAGTTTACCCTTAAGTATTCTGAAATGAAAAAAGGTTTTCTTAATCATTACTGTATGACTCTAATAAATCGTAAATAATCCGTTATCGGACATACATGTACCCTAGAAAAGT
Organism: Saxidomus gigantea; assembly: GCA_032359765.1. Taxonomy (NCBI): domain Eukaryota; kingdom Metazoa; phylum Mollusca; class Bivalvia; order Venerida; family Veneridae; genus Saxidomus; species Saxidomus gigantea. The sequence goes on from JAUMHA010381850.1 coordinate 8,729, forward strand.
ATTATTATCTGAAGGATAATTTTGTCGAAAAAAACACAAACAGTTTTCTTTTGAATACAATCATTTGATTGGTTAATTATATTGATGCCGATTTGCAAATCTCAAAGATAATAAAATAAAAATAAACAGTTAAACTGTATAAAATAGGATATATGCAAATCTACTACAAAAATTAACAGCAACTAAGGCCATTTAAATTATGGGATTTTGTATTTCAAATTGTCTCTCTTAACAATGTATAATTTAGGGGTGACGATTGGGGACAATTTTGACTATTGTTATACTATTGATATTGCTGAAAGAACAAATATTTAATGTTACAATTCCGATAAGTGCACATAAGTTTGGTGATTTTCTTTCCGTGCTATGCTAAATATAAAGTGGATATTTGGTCATTAGGCGAATAAATCGAGAAAATATCGAATAAATCTTTCATGCAGCTCAGTATTTTAGACTTAAACATATCTATTAATTTTGAATAAAACAAGGTTTAGTAAAACTTTTTTAATTTTGTTAACATTAACCACACATATATATCTGAGAAAGTAATGCAAATACATGTACGCTTGTCGTTATTTAAAGCTTAACCGTCAATACCAATTAACTAGACTTGAATGAAACACAACTGATAACAGTTTTACAGTCATTTTACGCCTTTCCATCCATAATAATCCATGCCTATTGCCCAGAAACTGGCATTAGCGGGGGCTGACAAGTTAAAAACGTCAATATCACATCATTAGAGCAATCAAACCAATTACCCATTCACTATATATTTGACAGAAAATTTAATTAAACTTTAACAATGTATGTGTGCATAGGTTTAATTGTATTTGCAAATTGCAATATCTCAATACAAAAGAAATAAATGTCTCTAAAGGTGGGCGGATACATATACATGTATAACTAGAAACTCATGAAAAGAGATTTAATTTGTCCCTTTTCATCCCTTTTCAAGCCATGCTCTGTGCTACATGACCATATAGAACAATTCAGACTAAGTATGGAAAATAAAATAGTTTCAATCTGCCTAAAAGGACTTGAAACTCCTTCATAAGTGACCCCAAAGTCCCAGGCCTCTTTTGTTTTATTGTACCTTATTAGATTATATTCTGCCTGACGAGGTCCGATACGGTTACTTTAGACCGGACATTTAATCCAATAATTAGATAATACATTTCAATGACATGTAGACATAATTGGTTTATTGCTTATTTCCTGATCTTTGTTTTTTTAACGTATTAAGAATATAATAAATGTGATTTCACAGAGTGAAAGGGATGATAAATAGAGGAAAATTGTTGGTTTCGTAGTAAGATCACGTTATAATTCCACCGACTGGGTACCAAAAATGATATTTTCACGAGTGGCGCAGCCACGATTAAAAATAACAACTTTTGGTGTTCACGAGTGAAATTAACGTGATATTACACCGATACCAACAATTTTTCTGTTTATTTTATGGTTAAAACTCCACTTTTATTGAGTTTGTTTCTATAAAACATCGAAAATCGCGGGAAACGTCATGAGAAAACATAGCACAAATGACGTCATTTTAACGACGTCATCGTCATATGGTGTCCAGCATTAATTACGCTCGTTATACTTTTTGACGTCAATCCAGGCTAAAGATTGCAAAAACAGTGAAAATAAAAATGGTAATCCACTGTTTCTGAACTGTGGATTATCACTTTTATTTCACTGAGAAAACTCTATAATTCACTGGAAAACAGAAAATAAGAGTTGATATCTCACACAACTTCCATTTCCAGCAATTTTGCATTGACTTGAGAGGCATACGCGAGCTGAGCAAGCCAGATATGGGAGGTATGCTTCAGTGTGCTATATGTCTTTAGGGTCAACATTTTCCCTAACAAATAATTTCATCAAGTTTGGCAAGCTCTGAAATAAAATTAATAGGTCACCGGCCTTGATCTTGAATTGTCTGCCTTTAAAATCAAATCAGAAGATAAAACAAAATGCTGTGTTCAATGATAGATGATTAAAAATCAAAGTCGGTGACCTATGACTATTATTACAGAAAACGTCCTTAAAATTAAAGTTTTTTGTTTACAGATGTAAAACATAAAATTCAGATTTCCCAATTTATTATTCTTAACATTCCCCTGCCTTGCTTTTATGCATTTTAGACAGATAAAAGTCATTCTACTGGTTTTATTTCAATGAAAAAGAGCATTCTTAATTTCTCATAAAAGCAACGAATTACTAGACGATATTCAATAAACCTGAAAGTTTCTTTGGTGCTCATTCAAGAATGTGAAAATGCTCTTTAAAACCACACCAACGTGCGTAACTACGTTGTCAATGCTCATTTCTTTTCTCAGGTTAAAGCACAGTAATTATTTTAGTAATATATTTACATTACTAAACCGTGTAAAGCATCAGTAAAAAAGTTTTTTTTTCAGATTTCTGCAAGTTAAAAGTCTAGAAAATGTGTAAATTCTGTATCTAACGATTCCGGATAGCAATATAAGGAACACATTTTCCAGGCCCGATATTTTTATCTTAATTGTTCAATACGAAAATGATCTATGGATATAACTAACTCCGGACACATGGAACAAACTTAAATAGTCCAAATGAGTTTGTTAGGTACGGAGTTTACTTTATATGATATTTTGAAACTCATGATAATGATTTGGTTTGTATTAGAACACTTCGGCAGTTGCCTTGTCAGCTTGAACTTACATTATAAAGGTCAAATTGAAGTAAAGCAGTACAATTTAGGTGCCCACCAAAATTTTGTCGGCGATTACTTTCAGATTAGACATTAAACTAGTAGTTTTCAAAACTGTCTATTAGAACACCAACTACAAATAAATGCATTAAAATAATGTATACGTTTTGTTACTGTTTTTTTATCAAGTAAACCGAGCTTTAAAAATGATTCTGCTATAGAAAAAGTGAATAAAATCATACAATAACCTAAAGTAAACAAGGTTATGTAATTGGTAAATCTCTTTTATTGTGACTTTAAATATCTTAGAATTATACGAGTCCATGAAATAACATTTATCCCAGATTACCAATTAGTCTCAAGTTCCTTATCTTTACAGAAATTTGAAAAATATGTTCAAATAAGAAATTATATGTTTTTATTACAAAACCTTATAAGAAGTATTTTACCTCCTGTAACATAAGGCGTGATTTTCCATGTTTTTCTTTCTAGAACAAAATTAAATCTCTTCTTAAGATACCAGTTTTAATCGAAAAATAGAATTTTTCATTATGATTCCCTTTCATTTAAAATAAATTGATGGGTGAATAATTAATCTAAATATACTTTGTAAACTAAATCGTATTAGCGTGAACGATTATAGGGGGAACTTAAAACTGGCACTACAAAGGAAATTCACACTGTAAGGACTGGATCAATAAACCATACATGTAGTAAGTCATTGTCAACTTATGTACTTGTTAAGCGTGTAAGATCGAGTTTCATGTCTGTCCGCCAATGTTGTGTTTTGGACAATTTGAGAACAATGCTGTTATTTGTCATGGCCTGCTTTATACCTCAACACTGACATCACCCAGGTAAATTTATGTACGTCATAAGGCAAAAATATTTGTTTTATGCAGATGGATAGTTACAGGGCAAGATTATAACTCATGCAAATAATGTAGAATACAATTGAAAGCTGCAACTAACAGCAGGTCTAAACAAAGTTTCTCTTTCCCAA
>JAUMHA010381861.1:0-12428 GCA_032359765.1 Saxidomus gigantea
AATGGTATTTTTCGACCTCTTTGCGATCAAGTCTATATGTAGTCTACGACAGGTTGCTGTTAAGAAATGCTTGAAGGAATTTGGACTATTGAGTCTGTTTTATGTGCTGGATAACTTTAGTGTATTATGCATTGAACCGTTTGGTGATACGAATGACTTGGGAAGATAATGCTCCATTCAACAGTCTATTTTGGTTCCTTTTATGACCTTGGCGTCTGTTGGTGTCTTCACAAGTATTGAGTCGTCTCTTAAAAAACCTTTAAATGGTCATGCTAGATTAATAATGTGTAACAGAAGAGGCCGATGGACTGAAAATAACCGAGGCAACCTTCCTTCAAGTGTAAACTGCTGGCTTTGTTTTCGTAAAAGCCAAGATGTAGCCAAACATCCTACCTCCTAATATAATAGTATGAGGAGGCAGATCCCGTCTAAAGTACTTAATATGTGGTTTCTGGTCGAATGCCTGCGAAAAGTATGGAAGACTAGCTTCTATTGCTGAACGTTATTTATGATTTAAGCAAGGTCGACGGCTGTCATGATCATCTGGAACATGGGAGCTGTGGTAACTTTAATGCTTCTGGCTGATATTAATATAGCGCATCAAGTGAATGTATGACTTATACACATGTAGTCAGATGGTTTTAGCAGTCTCAGTAGCAAAACGATATGCAATCAGATCCAATTTTGATTTGAATCTCTGAAGCATATTCAGCCATTTTACACCAATACTGACTTCGGATAAAGGGACTACTCCAATGCTAGGCAATGGCGTATCTACCTTCTCTATGACATATAACGTGATCTAGGCGTTAAGATGTTCATTTCGTTTTTCCAGTATGGAAACACATTTAACCTTGTCACAACGTGTTGTCTGTTGGATGCAAATGTACCTAACGTGTTGTCAAACCGATGTCCTACGTGAACGGTGTTATTGAAGACATCATTATGTCAATGTCCTTATTTAAAAAGGATATAAAACCGAAGTCTGGTAGATTTGCTTTGCAGCTAATATTAAGGATGAATGATTGATATGGATGAGAGATAGGTATACTGTAGTCTCTAGACTGCTATCTCACGGGCAATGCATGACACACACTATGGTTGGTATTTGACATGACATATAGGTCTCAAGTGAACATCGTATATACTTGTCATCGGCTTATACAGTAGTAGGCCCATTTCAAGTGCTATAAACGCCTAGATGACAAGATGTAGTTGATCTATACAGTACCTGCATAGTTTTGTCGAACCATCGATTACAACTGTTGACTTTGCTCCCATGTCCATGAAGCATCTGACATATTAGAGACACGTCATCTCTAATATTCATACTGGTCTCGTCTATACTCCTCTGGTGGTTGAACGAAATCGGGATACTTCTGTCAAGGCATAAGATAAACATGCATTGCTCGATCTGTTCCAAGGATGCTCTGTTGACGGAAACTGAATAGGTAAAATAAGACGAGTCAACCTTTATGAGCCCATTTGAAATGTATGACTAAAGCTTATTAGTGTAATATCGTATATAACAATTTTATTTAACAAAATCATTAGAGTCAACATAGAGCAGTAACTTGATTTGGTGTTTCTGCCTTTAAAGATGTTACAGTTAATGAAACACAGTGCTTTGACTTTTTAAGAAAGACGCTTGTCGAATGGATGAACAAATCTGCTCCTAGCATTAGCTATTCAAATATCATACACCCTGCTGTCAAAACTCTTGCAGCAGTGCATGTTGATCCCTTACAAAACTAAAATCATTTATGTCATATTAGAAAAACCCTATTATATTAGAAAAGGGCTAAAAAAAGTACCAATTCTTCAAAAGGCGTGACCTATTTATTGGTTCACGCCAGACAAAGGTACCATACGGAGCTTTATATGACCATGGTGATTGAAGTTACCTTTTATTAAGTCTTCCCTAGCATTTGCCCAGTTTGTACGCGGGGCGGTGGTAAGAGCACCAATATGTTCAGCATTGTCAGCACCTTCATCTGCAATCTCTGCTATGCGGCAAAGCTGTGTGAACACGTCGTCCTCGCTTAGTCGTTGGAAGTTTAATGTGAGATCAAGAACGAAAAACTGCAAATAATGACAAAAAAGTATAGAAATATTATTGACTGGTGATTGCTGAGCAAACAAGTCGACTGTTTACCTAGATATTGTTACTATAGACATATTCTCGTACAATGTAAATTGCTCGGAAATTTATTCAAGATAACCGTCTTAAACTTGCGCAGAAACAATATCATAGCATGAATTTGACTCAGTCGATATGCAACGACTAAAACACCAGGATTGTCGTAATGAATTGTCTCTTAATGCGTTGTTATAACTTGTTAAACATGCATTTGGTCAAAAACAACCCATGTTGTTTATGTAAATATATGCTATCTGTGTATTTTCAGTGTTCATGTGAGACAATAACATAAAGGTGTTTCTATAGAAACTGTTTTACACAATGCAACAGGCATTCGTCCGAAATTTAAAAAAAGAAGATACTGTCGGCTAACAAATTGCTAACTCTAAATATTTGAGAGCAGAAATATGTAAGAAATTTGTTTTAAATCGTTTTAGTTGTGCAAGCATCTTTGTATTACATTTCAACATACAAGTGATTACCTGGTTTTTGCATGCAACGATGATATGATCTATGTCACCTTCACGTGAAGTGTGTTGTACAAGACAGTCTTTTGGGTCGCCTGGTAACCGATAGGAAGTGAAGAGTCTGTAGTACTGGGCCATACAAAGCGGCTGACCTTTGATCTTATGACGACACCGATCTACAGGAAGACCTTTGCTGAAAAGTAAGTATTGTCATAGTCAAGAACTGGAAAAGTCAAGTTACAGATAAATAATGTTTTCTATATATACGTTTATGTAATTTTTTCACCCGTATATGATTTGCACACAAAAAAGATAAATATGAGTCGATTATATTAACTGTCTATTCTTAAAAGAAACGATAGATGGTTGAAATTATGTATCTAACATAATCTTCCTATAATCGAGATTCTCGGGGGTAAAATTTAGCGAAATGAAACCTCTAAATCAGTTTGACGTATTGGTAGTTGGGCTAAAATTTATCACGAAAGTATTTTTATTGATTGCAGACTGCTCGATTTCTTTAAGAAGCTATTATCTGCTTTTAAGTAAATTTCATCTGCATTTGAACAAAATTTGGTTACCATCAGGTCAATGTTCAATATCTGAACCCTTTATTATGGCATTTCAGCATAAACTAAAATGACACTAACGCAGTTTGTTGCACTAATCGGTTATCAAGTTTATGCCACAACGAGGCTAAGTTTCATGCACCAAACATCACTACTAATTAGTAGCGTAGGCATAAACAAGTAAAGAAAGCCAAAAAGTAATAACAAAACAAACGATCTTATTAATATCAGTGTCTGATTAACAAGCTGAATGTTTTGTACAAAAATAAGGTATGTCTACAATATGTGACTGAATAAGATGCCAATGGCAGACTCCTTCGTCTGATTTTGACGCGCGGTGTAATACACTAACTATGCAAATATTATAATGAAGTCATAGCTGAACGCTTGTTGCACAAGAAGACATATGTTAATTGCAACTAGACTGACATGATTTTATGTTATATATAATAACAAAATAGAGAAAGCTTTCCCAGGTCTAGGATCGTTGCTCCGGTGGATCAGCTGTCTATACATTGCTTAGGCATGAATGTTAGATCTGCATCAAAAACAATTATTTTTTGCAACAAGCGATATAAACACCATTCAAGATTGCTAATTCACGCTATTACTGATCAGGTCTTTATCAATATGATTATGTCAGGGCTAGGGGCCACTTAATACATGTATGGTGATACTATCTCTACTTATTTTAGCGGGAAACTGTGTATATAGACAGAGAAAAAATGTACTTAAACCATTTCATCGTTCATAAAATGTGTACTTACGCATCTATAATTGTCTTGTAGTCTAAAATTCCGGAAATCAGTCTTGCAGCATATCTGAATAGAATCAATACATTAAACATAATACACAGAAAGTAACATGCATTTTCTGTTACAATTATTCAAGTTGTAAGCTCTAAGAGCAAACATTATTTGGATTTTTCAAAGGATCCGTTATTACAAAATGTTACCATTAAACTGCACCCCACTGCATTCAAAAGATATGTTGCATGTTCAGTTGTTTATAGATATCTGCTAGGATATTTCATTCTGAATGAAAGTTGTTGTTGTTGCATTTAAGAGAGGAGTGTGTCTGTTGTTTGGAAGTTGTTTCATAATAAATATATCTTATTAAAATAATATAATATATCTAATTAAATAATATACAAATGTAATTATAATGTTAATATTTCAGTAAATATGAAACTATTGATCATTTTATAATCTCGATTCCATTAATTATGTCAAATCGAGAACAGTTTGTACACTGTATCATTTAATATGCACTTTTAATGGTTGATAAAACAGGCTTCAGGCCGCTTTTGCAACATTACGTACTGTCGGAAATTTGGTTTTTTATTTTATTATTTCATATGATGCTCTTGTAAGTCTTATATGGGGACGTATTCAAAGAGGATGCCCTCAAAATTGTCGTAAAGATTAAGCAGTGTTCAGTAAATAGGTATATATGAAGCAGCCAGTTGTATTAAGTACCCACTTATGTGTGATATAATTTTGTTTGTATTCTTAACATAAGATTTATTACTTAAAATTGACATATATGTATAACATTTCTAGATTTTACCTCAGCTGTTGGTTTCGGTTTTCAAAGTATTGTCTTGGGAAGACCATGCCCGGATTTGAGTTGATAGGAAGTGGTAGACGAGCCTTCATATACATATCATCAAACCAATAAGAATAAGCCTGTAATTGAGATGTGATTTCTAATGCATATTTCGTTTAATTTATTCTAATACCCCAGTCAATACATAGTTTTGCCCAATGTGAGACTTATCGGTAAAGACATGTATCTAAGATTATAAATATTTAATTGAAATGAATGAGATATTTGACGAGCTTAAGCACTAAACTCGTACTACGTTCTCTTTCAAATCCCGTCGGTAAAAAAGACATAATCATGGCTTTAATAAATTGACTTCAACGAAATAACAAGGTACCCAAACGTCTTCCCTTATTGAAAGAGTGCAAAAGTGAAAACGACTTTGAAGTCCATTCATTGCGTGAAATAAGAGATAGTTTTTTAACTTTGGACATAATTGTAACACAACTAGACAGTCATTGGTCCACATTTGTTTATAGAAATAACGGACTAATTAGAACTGAAACTTGAATATTGTATGTTTAGTATGTTTATGTCAATCAACAGGTGGACCGTGTTTCCTGCCTGACCGGACTAGTTGACAGAAAGCATTATTAATATCTTTGCTCCTCGCAGTGTAAATGTAGGCAACCCTTTGACAGCTGATCAAAAATGTTTTGCCACAATAAACTAAAAAGAAGTGATAGATATGTTTTAGACTTTAAGAAGAATTTTCTAGCATTATTACTAATGTATGCAATGTCAAACTGGTATTTATTCCAAATGTACACTATCGAACTAATTTGTTCATTATGGTCCAATCTATTTGCTAACATAAAATATTAGAATGTTGTCATGTAAGGTAAAATAATTGAGAAAAAAACAGCAATGTAAACTGAAAAGCAAGATCACGAACAAAATTACAAAATATTTCTAAGGATACTTTTAAAGACACGAACTCGCATCTGTACACGCTATTTTTAAGTGGATTTAGTGACAGCACTTAGTCTGTAGCAAGACCTGTTGATGGCTTTTTCGCATACGGCATGCAAGTACCTTAACTTATTCACGCATTAATCAAGTGCCTCTATGTCTCTTTTGAAAAGTAACAATATATCACTTGGAGAACGTCATAATTTCAATATCAATTTAGTTAGACATTCCTATGGGTATCCCGTTTGTAACTTTCCATAACAAAGACGGGGACTTCATCGGGATCAAGATAATCTCGACTTTTTAGTCAAGCTTCCATCGTTACAGATATAATACAAGGTTTTCCAATAAGCAATTTGTCGGGATATTGAACAAATATGATAGATACTCTTCTCCAAGGAACCCAATTGATTTTTATTGAGGCAAAAGTCATCTTTTTATGTTCTCCATATCTCTTATCAAATATGATCGATGGCGGTGCCCTAAGTTCTTGTCTTTAAATGTTAAATCAATATGCAACCAGCAATCAACTAAAATTTCCTTGGCAGAATGAGCAAAATTAAACGGGTCTATTAAATCCGGTCGGTAAAGACGCTCTCAATTTAGGTAATAACGAGCATTATTATGGGTCTCGGTAGACAAATACTGAATAGCCTAATATTATCCAGCAAAGAACGCTGATTATAATTGATGAACACAGCCTTCTAACACGAAATTATATCTAATGGAAATCCTAAGTCAAATCGCTCAGGGGCGGAATACATCTTACAAAATACATATTAGAGAAAATGAGGGCTTCGCTTTATAGATAGCTTCATGCTAGGAACTGGCAGGGATTTATATGAAAACTGTAAGGAACATGATCTTGTCTGGGGCAAGATGATTTATTTTTTATAAGAAGCATGTACCGTTTTGGGCTGCACAGGGGTATAAGACATTAATCATTTGTTATTCGTGGTTTTATCATATATATATCGTGTCAGACGTCGGTACCGAACATGCGGCGAATGGTAATTACTACTAAAATAGCAACAATAAGTGATATGCTGCTTTTGAACAGTTTTATTGGAGCCATGTTGTGTCTTTTACAAACATGCTAGCGGGTGTTCTGATGCAATTTAGGTTGGAATTTAGGTGATAATGATATTAATTTGACGTTTTTCTTTAAAACAAATGACAGCTGGTATTAGGAAATACTATATGTATGTTCTGATATCTTTTTAAGGACCCTACTGAGTTGCAAGAGGTTCGATATATAAGCTGGGCTTGAATAAGGCATCTGTGGTTATTTTTTAAATTAAAATGATGACACTTCGTTATAAGTTTTACAAATAGATTTGCTGCCATTTTGCTGCCATTTCTGTAAATGGTTGCATATTTAAAAAGAGGCGATAGCTATACAATTTAATTAGGTTTTTAATTCAAATAGTTCTTTTTACTTGTTGTCATGAATAGTTCATGACTAAATGACATATCAGTTGTAGTTGCCGAAATAAGTTCAATATTTGAACTTAAATACCGGACCTTTATCTTAACAAAAGGCAGCGTTTAGTTAAGTACCAATATGATTCTAACGCCACGTGGATTATTGCATCACTTTTTCACATAAGCATCTGCTATATCTTAAAATTCAATTTTCTTTATCAGATTGCTAGCAAAATCCCAAAGAATAATGCCGAAGATAAAAGGCCAGTTGCACTCTTATCATAGTTCCACTGTGTTCAGACGTCCAATATATCCAGACTTTTAACGTGACAGATACTTCAGACATTTTCGAGCAGACCCAAAACAAAATCTCTTTTTTTTTGTCATAATGCCAAAAACAAATCTCGCTTTTTTAGATACTTTACTAAATCAACTATAGAAAAGTTAAAGATACTCCATTACATTAACAGACAAAATTATCAACTAGGTAGAACGAAAGAATAACAAGAACGCGTAAAAAGTTAATGTGTCATAGACATATACTAAAACTAATTAATACATGGAAATAGAACGGGAAACACTAGAACGTGGTATCTTTATTGAAATAGTTCACACACAGATGGAGCGTCGGAAAATATGTGCTGAACGCAATGAATGCATTTATAGAAAAAAATCAAATTGTCTTGCAAGCAAAATAGCATGAATATAGCATCTATGTGATGCAGAATAAGAAGCCAGTTCTAAAGATACATTGCACTGACCCAGTTATCTTTTGTCTCTGCATACTTTTTCAGTTTGTCTTGCAGCGTCTCCCCTAATCCCTTAGGTTTTCCAAAGTCTCCAACAACAATTTGCGTCCGCCTGGAAGGCATACATACATGATAGTATTAAATACTTTAAACAGATATTCAATAAAATTAAAGAGGGCTACATGGAAACAAATAATTATCATTCTAACACGATTGGCTGTGTTTCCTATATAAACGTTTAAGAAAAAAATTGTGTTTATTTTATGTTCTAACACAAGTAGCTGCTTTTCCTATATAAACATAGAGAGAAAAGCCTGTGTTCCATTTTACGATAAAATACAGCACGTTTTTCCAAGGACGACATGCCCAATATGACGTAACGACGTGAATTATGTAAACAAGAGCGTCCAATCGTATTTCGCGTTTTAAGGTAATATGATGTACTTCTACCCGTTAAATATAGTTCGGGATAGTTTTCAAAGAAAATAACGTGTTAAAAACGAAATAATAAATTGTTCCCTATATTTTGTCGTTGAATAAAATACAGTCAGTCGTTCGGATTCGACAAATTTAAATCACCCTTGCTACGCACTCCTCGTGATTTAATTACTATGCATCCAAACTTCTTAAATAAAAAACAGCACGGTTTTTCATGTACAACGTGCCGCAAAATGACGTAATGAAGTGATGTATGTAAACAAGCGCGTCCAATTGCTTTTCGCGTTTCAAGGTTACAATGATGTGTGCTACGAGTCGAATGTTTCAGTTAGAATCGATATTATAAATATGTGCCAGTATTTTATCGTTAAATAAATCAAATAAGTCAGTCGTTGGAAAGCGAAAAATTAAATCATGAGTGCGTAGCACGAGTAATTTAAGTACTATGCATTTGAACTCCTGACTGTATCTTATTCAACGATTCAATACAGGAACACATTAATTATTTCTTAATTAAAATCTCAATGAAAAAAATGTGCTTTATGAACACAAATCAAATTATTGGCTCTGAAGACACAGGATGCAATTTTCATTTCAGTATTGAAACAAAGCTTTATCAAAGCAATTATATATTTTCAATTAAAAAGTAGATATGATCTAACTATCAACTCTTTCCTGAAAATAAAAGATCAATAACTCTAAAACATGGAATACAAGTAAGCTTGACCTGTTCTTCTTACTGATTACCATTTCATCTGAACAGAAAAATATAGTACATTATTGGAGGTATGAAACCAATATTGTTAAAATCAATTCATTTTGAATATTAAGAAATGTGACCTAGTTTTGAGCATAATGTATATTTCATATAGGGAAAAGGCTAACATAAAAAATATGTAAGTACGAGTTATCTAAGAGCATTGGAAAAGGTTGAAAACGGAGTAAACTTGGTGTTGGTATGCACCTACAATTTTAAACTTATAATAACGGTACAATTACTTCTAAAAGTGAATTGCTACATTGTAGCAAAGAAACTATGATAAGATATATCTTCTTTAGAAAGATATTGCTGAGTTAAGAGTCGAACCGAGAAATACTACAAGATGTTAGAGCAGGCCAAGAGGTTTGCACATTCATAACACTCTTTAAATTACAAATGGTGTCAGTTAAAACAACTAAAAAAAGTACCTATATTCTTCATCAGATATAACACTTTTCATCACAGTAAGATAGGTATCTAAAGTTTGTTTCAGCTCGGGAACAGGTAACTTCGGTGGAGGTTTCTGAAGTTGAATATGGAAAAATTTGTATTAACATACATACAACAAGAACAACCACTACAGTAACTGTTACAGTAACTATTATTTGAAATATCTTTTGACATGAAAGCAAGTCTGACTTCAAAGAATCGTGTAATTTGTATTTATAGAATGTAGGAAAATGATGTATTTTATCTTTTTTTAAAATCTGTCTGACTACGAAAAGGCATATCTTTGTCAAGAAAACGTCAAGTTTTAAGGGCTTTAATGCTAGGAAAATAGATAAAGATAGGATGATTTCGTGTAATTTTTGTAATGGAGAAGAAAATAATGTAGATTACTATTATTCTATTTTATAAAGCCACTTATAGGCAAGATAAATCTCATTTTTAATAAAAGAGACTGCTCTCTGAATTTCAAGATTTTCAAAATGCCAATAACCCGCACTGGATCTCATTCGGTGAAGTGAATATGATGTGAATTGCCAATAATTGAACCAGTAAAAATGTTAGCTGGGGGCTTGAGAATTCACATTAATCACACAAAATAACTGTTCAAAGCCAATTAACATGTCGATAACGAGTATGAGAGCTGATAAAGCCATTATTTTAACATCAGTTGGTGCATTTTTCATATTTGCTCCGTCACCCCGGTGATATATTGAGATCTTAAGAAATCGACATGATAGTTGATCCTTACGTAGGTCATATTTTGCATACGAAAGTACCTAAGCGACAGTGTATGCTAGGGTTATAGCTCACAAATAACTTAAGCGTAAAATCGTTTACTAGACAAAAATTAGTTTTTACAGAAGGGGCAGAAATATAGTAAAACTCACAATTTTTATGTAAAATTTCTTACGAAATATTACACTTTACGTCAAGCAATGAGTAGAATAGTTTTACATGCCCTAAGAATTTGTTCTTTAAAAGTTGATTTTTCCGGTAGGAACACCAGTGAATATTTAAAAATGTCAATCTCATAAATTTGCCGTCAATTCACAGCATGTTAGGCTTGACGAAGCTCCAATTTAATCTCTCAATCAGTTGATACATCATATATTTACTAAAACAGTCGTCTTATGTTTATAAGAGAGATAAATTCACTACCTATAAACTGGCCTTAGACTGTAGAGCGAATATTTGTTTTTACTTTTCTAGTATATTCAGATAATTATGACTGAAAATAAGCTTGACATTTTTAAGAAACAATGTAAAGACCCTGAAGGGATTGGGGGTAGGAAACGGCATGCTGAGAGGAATAGAGAGAAATGGAGTATATACCCTTATTTGGCATCTTATTATATGCAGATTAGACTCCATTTTCCGACTGGATAAGAATTATAAGCGCATGCGTGGGCAATTATAACACACTGCTCCTTCACTAATGAAACCATTTCTTAGATAAAGAGAAGGAAGGGTTGTATTGTGTAAAGAATAATCAAAGAATTTTCCCCGAGAGCACTTTCAATTTACTTGGAGGACAAAATGTTTTCTTCTGGTCTATTTGGTTACAGTAGAAATTGGGAGAATGTAATTTGATCAGGCCTGACAATCACCTTGTCTCGTTCTCTGCTAACAAGACCAATGAACAAGCATGCAATAAAACAAGCTAGAAGGATGTCATACACCTAATACAACATAGATCGGATCATCAAGAACATTTGAAATAAGTCATGACGTTTCTTTAAAGTAGATAGTATATACTATATTTGGTTGTTTTCAGAACTGAATAAAATTCTCATATCTTAGTAATGAAGTTATTCAGTGTCTACAAGCCATCAGTCTGATGTCCACAGTGTGTTGTCTGTAATTCTTTGTTTTTGTGCGCATCGGTCCGCTTGCTTCATATTTTCAATGCGCGTTCCTGCTTTCATTTCAACTTATACTAGACTATTGAGAATAAAGTGAGGCTGCACATGGTATTTATTGTAAATAGAAATTATAATAGCTTAACTGTTGGTTGATGGAAAACAATCGGTTTTAAAACAGCGCTAAAATTTGTATTCCATTTTCCAAACTTGTCACCTGTTTTAGATGGTCTGGCAGTACTATATTTAATAATTCCTTAACTATAGACATTGTGTCACTAGTAAATTAATCTGGTTTTGTTCGATTACAACACTATTTCTTTACCTTGACTAATAAGCGAAGAATATGTTAGAAGCAAAACTGATACATATTATTTTAACTAATATTTTGTTGTCCTAAACTTTGTTTCTTTCAGTGCGTTTGACCTTTCCGGTAATTTCAAATGGAGTGTTTTTGTTGAAATAATTGGCTGAGCCTCAACTGCGCCTTCGATATCAAATAATCTAAATTATAGCGTCCGAATGCCAGGGTATGTTATGTTGGCTCGAAATATGTATGTTTATCTAATACCGAGGTCTCATCGAAGAAAACATGCTAATATAAATGCTCTCATGGACGGACCTTTATAAAATTTGCTTCAAATCAAGTTTGTATAATCTGTAGCTGTATCTGATTTAAAGTATTTAGACTGACGAACAAATATTACTCAAATCATTATTTGTCGAGATAAAGTTTAATATGTCTGGAGAAATTACCATTTCGAAACTGTACATCATGCTTTCTTCCTAACATCGACGTTATAGTATACTGGCCCTTTGTAAGTTTTATATAAATTTTACGTAGATTTGTAATGGGATTAAAGATGGTTAAATTGATTTAGAAAGCCTACTCTTGAAAATGTTAAAAAGCTATTACTATATTGTTAGCGCAAGGAAAGAGTGAGCAATTAAGTGTCTCTTCCACTTCACACGCATACACTTCGGCACATCTCTCAGCAATGAGGAGGTCCTTTACTATCCAATCGTTGAAAACATTTTGATACGGAAAATTGCT
>JAUMHA010381872.1:0-12428 GCA_032359765.1 Saxidomus gigantea
CATATTAGAAACATAGCGCAGTATTATTTCAATGATATTGCAAAAAAAAAGAAAGGCTTTCGGGCAACTTTTTTTCAAGAAACCACTTGAATACGAAAGAAAGGCATATGTAAACATTGTTTTAGAGTTAATAGAACATGGTTCTATCATTATCATATCAATTAATTTGTGTGGCTATATCATTAAATTCAAAGAGATTCTATGACTTTAATAAAACTGTGCATATTGTAGTTCAAAACACCAAATGAAATTTTAAAAGGAATTGCATAGTGTTTCTAGAATCGAAATGTTTTCAAATCATTTGAGCGTAAAAATATCCTGAAAATCAATTAAGTTTTACTTTTTCTAAATAAAAACTACTTGCTGACAGAACTATAACTCGATATACAAAACATATATTTTTAACCAGCCTTCAACCCTCATTAGTATATTACACTTACGTCCGACTTTATAAGTTTTAAAAAAAAACAACAGATTTTTGTTATCGCTATGGAATTTGACAGTCTAGATATATGAAATAAAATGGATTATTATATACAACGTACGGCTTCTTGTGTTATTGTACAAGGTGCAAGCCGTGCTATTATAAAGTATGGTAAAAATTCCAACTTTCTATCTAAAATCAAACTTATTTAGTTAAATGTTTAAAATCATGATTTTTAGGAATTACAACTTTTTGAAACAGAATAATCTTGAACATTTAGATCATATATTCTGGTGAGAAATACATTCACACAGACAAGTGACGACATCATTATAACTGGCTTGGACTGCAAAGGTGACGAAAGTGACATATCAGACTGCAAAGCATCTCGATGGCAAACAGGTGTTTGCTCGAGTGGAGGAGCCATTGGAATAGCATGCAGTGAGTACGGTGTTAGGAGATCACCAAGAACTGTTTTAGTAATACTATCTTTTATTATTTTATAATTGACATTAATAAAAAAACTGATAGGAATCAATAATATTTCTCTTTTGAAATGTCAATACAATTTCAACATTCAGTTTGATTTTTTGCACACCACTTCATAACTTGAAATGTTGCTTATTATACCAAAAGGTGTTCAACACTCCCTATTTTCGATATATTATCCCCCGGTGAAAGCCGATGGATATTGTTTTGGCGTTGTCCGTCTGTCCATCCGTCCGTTCGTCCGGAACCATAACTAAGGTACCAATAGATAGAATTTCATGAAACTAAAAATTAGTATACAACAGCATTATGCCAATGATCACTCTTTCTAATAGCAATCCCCTGTCAACATCCCATTCCCGCCCCATAGGGCGTTGGGTGCTAGTTATTTAAAATGCTTCTTCTTTTTCTAGTAAGGCTTGTCAGAATTTGATTATGTTTGGCAAAAGTAATCAACTTTGTAGTTTCTAACAATTGAACATTTTTAGAAGTGAGGTGCCATCGGGATGTAGCGCTTTACATATTCTATATAGAAACTTAAGAATTTTTACGAGTTCTGAAACTAATTGTGCTGATTAAGTTTAACTCTTAACAGTTGAGCTCTGTAGGATGCAAAAAAAATAATGAGGTCGCAGTGGGGTTTTGAATTTTAATGATTCATAAAAGGCTTGTCAGAATTTGATTATGTTTTGCACAAGTAATCAACTTTTGTAGTCTCTAACAGTGGAAATTGTAGAAAATGGAGTTTTATAGAAATGAGACCCTTAAGAGCGTGTAGTGCTTTTCTTACATAGTTCATATTGGACCGTAAGAAATCTTGTTTTCTGAAACTGTTAGTACTGATTTGATTTATTTTACAAGAATTAAGTTATTTATGACTGTTACTTGCAGAAAAAGAATCCCCTCGTAGACGATGTGAAATTTAAAGAAAGGGTTCTTTTTTCAAAAACCAATACACTTTCCAGTTGGTCTTTTTCTGTGATTTACTTCATTTGACGGGTTTTTAATTCACATAAATTGTTTGTTTTAAGATTCTTGTAAGGAATTTTCATTTAAAATCGTATTTTCTGACTAAACTGTTTTGTCTATAAAGCTAATATTATTACTCAAACATATAAGACAACATTGTTTGTCTCACGTGTAGACTTTTCTTGTTCATATAGAACAAGCAAAATAATGAAACTGAAATTTTCGAAGGAAGCATTACTAGCTGATGTCATTTAAGGCTATTGACATAATTCCTCTGAATACATTTGGTTAACTTCGCTAAAGTTAAGCTCATACAAATACTTAGTTTTTTAATTTAGTATCTTAACTGAATGTTCTTGATTATTGTTACTTTTTTGCTATTTCTTCATGTACAAAAAGACATATCAGAGCTATCTGAATGGTAATCATATTCGGCTTTCTTGAGATAGCTTTTAAACTAAACTATCTTACTATCTTTGGCGTTTTTCAGAAAGTAAAATTCGCCTAATAAATGGCTCCAGTGAACGAATGGGCCGTGTGGAAGTCTTGCATAATGGGACATGGGGAACTCTCTGTGCTGACAGTTTCGATATAAATGTAGCTGATGTTATATGTAGAATGGCTGGCTTTAGATTCTGGTAATTTCTACAGCTTTGTCGGATTTGAAATTGTTCAAACTATGTAGTATCTACCGAATGCTAATAGTATCCATTTTGAGAACTTTGATTCAATGTAAACATAACCCCAGCATTGAAATTCCCTAGAGCGATTGGTTTGGAAGATTTCAGTTGTAAATCAGTTTGCCCAGTAAATTATTGTCCTTAAGTAAGGCTGTAAATGAAAAGGATTTTATAGAGTATTTATTATTATCAAGATGAAGATAAGAGGATTACAATCGCTTTGAAAAAAAAATTATCAAGTGCATTGATCTAAGCACAAATATATTCCAACTCTTTGTAGCCAAACGAAATCTGAAGCATTAATTTACAACCGTATGGTATCATATAACGTAGAAATAGGCACCTAAAATACCAGTGAAGTCAATTCCGACATACAATGTATTCAAAATAACATTTCAGGAATGCCTCCGTTTTCCAAGATTCGTTGTTTGGGCTGGGATCAGGAGATGTGATCATTGACAATATCACATGTAATGGCGATGAAGAAGACTTGGCATTTTGCCAGTCTTCCCCTTGGAACAAAACCATTTGTAAAAGCGAGCAGGTGGCCACAATTCACTGTCAAGTTCAACGTATGATACTTATTTTGTACTCATTCTTTTTTACGTTGTAATAAAATAACTTTCGGATTATAGAAACGTTGAAACATGCCTGTGGACTGGCTTAGAGTATTGTACCAACTTCTCTGCCATAACAACCCTGTAACAGGCGATGCTTATAACTTTGCTTTAAAAGTGTAAGTACCTTGCATAGCCTAAAATTTTATCTATACTTCCTGGCAAATGAATAAAAGAAGAATTAAAGAAGAAGGCACAATTATAACACTTTAGGGAGAGAGGCTACAAACCAAATATTTAAGTTCTAGACCTTGTCATTATTGAGAAAAAGATTTTCAAATCCAATATAAGGTTATGTGAGATCATTTCCACGGGGTATGGCCAATTTTGACCCCAAGGGGCATAATTTGAACAGTCTTAGTAGCGGAACACTAGGCGACTGTCTAACTATCCGACGTACGCCGGACGAAGGGCGATCTTTGTGTCAGGTGAGTTAAAAAAAAATTGAAAAAGTACAATGGATAGACGATATATTTTCATGCTGCATCATATTTAAACAGTGTTATATATAACATTTATGCTTCATTAAGGACTTTCCATTTTAAAATTTGTTCCTTAGCATGTTTTTTAGATTGAATGGTTTAATTGAAAGAGGCTGTCTTCTTGCTGTCTTCTTTCTGCTTTTGATAACTTGTAGATAATCGAACACCTATTACAGGAACACCACTGCGTTTGGTCAATGGCGAAACCCCATACTCCGGACGTGTGGAAGTATTTCATAATAACAAATGGGGCACTGTCTGTGAGACAGGCTTCACCAAAGCAGACGCGCAAGTTGTTTGTCGGACCGTAATGGGCCATAATGCATCAACGTATGCTTTTATATTTTACTGAGTCATTCACAGGGGTTCGATACATATCCATGTTCTTTGGTCAGACTATAACAAGGGATCTAACTTACAACAAACCTGAATTATATATCTCACTAATAAATGTCCTTCAATTTGAGCACCGTTTAATTCAGCATTCAATGCTTCGTACGTGGTGGTAGGTTTTATCATATCATTCATGAAAAACACATATTTCAACTTCTTCCTACTGTGGAAGTCTAGCAGATTGTAATTGTTTCACCAAAAATGCATGTGACAGTGTTTCATTTACACGCGTTCGTTCTCTCTCGTTGCACCAGTTCAGGTTTGTGAGTTAGATCCCTGGTCATAGTATACATAATTTAACCAAAGAACGTATGTGTCGAACCCCTGTGGAACCAACTACATTGTAGTACAAATGCTATTTTATTACTAATCAATTTGAATATCAATTTCTAATTGATGCAATGGTAAAAATTAAAATTAGAACGAAACCATCACATGCTAATTGTCGTTCTTAAAAGTTCAGATTTGATTACTTTTGAACGTGAATAAAAATAAAAACAAAATGGCCTAAGATAAAGCAAAACATGTCTCATATGCACTTTCGGGTGATACATTTATGAATAAGGAAAGCGTGTTAGCTTCTTATCTTGTTAAAAAAACTGAATAAAAAAATAGTAATCATTTTCAATTATCATCTTGGCTCTGTATAATACTTACCAGTAATGTAGATTCGAAACAGATGTTAAAGATTGTTTAGTACTGGTGGTAATATAGCCTCTTATCAGCAGCAAATTACTTTATTTTGCAGCTATTATATTTAGAGTGATCGTCCATTCACAAAGCTTCTCCACTAAAGTGTGTAGCTTTAAAATTGTACATTGGAATTTGATACAGAACGTTAATGCTAAAATTGAAGATAAGTTAGCGTACATTATATAATTATGAACGATGACTTCATTAAACAGATCTGGGCATATTATTGCAACAACTTGAGATATTGTGATGAGACTTGTTATATAGGTAATTTACTTGGAATGTATTTGATGCTGCATAAGTGAAGGTTTTAAAGAATACAACAAACAAAGAAAATACGTCAAAAGCATAGGTGTAGATTAATTAAATATTTATTCTTATCAAATGTGTTATAAATCAAGCAAACATGGTAAAATAAGAATAAGACTTCCATCCAATCAATCTTGTAAGGATCGGGATATTACATTCATACTTTATATCAAGGTTGTGTGCAAGAACATAGCGTTATGGATTACATTTTAAGTTGTTAGGGTTAAGTTCAGCAATAATAATAATTAAATTGAAACATTGCTTTTGGTCAATGACTCGAGATTGGAACTTAGTTTATAGTTAGGTTACTGTGAGAACCGATTACATTAAAAATGTACATGTATTACGTTATGAGATCGCTTTGGGTATGGTTCTTTGTCGTTAGACTTCATCTTATAGCCCTCAGGGTTGTGAGCAGACTCATGTATAATTTCATAGTTCTTTTTGCACAAGGTTTTTGGATGAAAAGAAGAGTATTTAATTTTTGCTCCTTATTCGCAAGATGTCTAGTGTCGGGTCATGTCTTATTTTAACCAGGTCACTTGAAGTATACGACTTTGTATTTCGATATGATGCATTCCCTTTTATAGAATAAAAAAGTGTATTTTCTTAAAGGGATTTGTCGATCAATATAGACGGATACGACGAGGGACACATCCCAAACAATGTGATGATAAGAGGTTTGACCTGCTTTGGAAATGAATCAGACATCTCTCTTTGTCTTTCAAGAGATTGGGATTCTGGATATCGCGACTGCCAATATTCTGGTAACTACCAGAGTGTTGGTGTAAACTGCCGTAAGTATGTGGTAATGCGGACGACAATTTAAGTTAAATTCGGAGGACAGCCCTTTTTAACTTTACATCATGGCTGTACGTTGCAATTAAATGATACACTCCTCCGTCAAAAGTCAGGTAGAAGTGATATTTATATAGCAATGGGTTCTTGATGATGATTAACCAAAGAATGATGAAACTCAAGAATCATGCAGCGTACACTCTTCAAACTTAGATAAGTGGTTGGCCTTTACAAGTGCGTAAACCCGTAATAAAGAATAAATGTAGTCACACTGAGGTCACAGTGATCTTTCTATCGAAGAAGTTTATGTTAGAACAACCGAATCACTCGTCGAATAATTTTTAAGATAAACAGGATGATTGCTGGGAACATCGCTGCGTTCGAGGTCAATTTTTATTTTAATTCTAGAGTCACTCTTTCAAACATCAATACCCTTGTGAGGTATATCACCAATAAAACTTCTGTGAAACTTCATAGCAAATATTTACATATTTTGATTTTCCGCTATCATACTTATTCAAATGAAGCTTGTATAACTCTGGTTAGCCTGGGCACCACTAGCAAAAGACTGACATGACATCTTGGGTGACGCATGCCCAAAATTATGGCTGCAAAAGAGAGGGGATAGTTTAACCGATATTGCTTGAGTGGAAACTTAATAAAATGAAACTGCTTGTCCCACATTGTATCACGGAAATGTTCGTAAGTAGCAAGTTTTTAAAGTTACGTTTGTTTATCAAAACATGGCTGTGGCAGACACACATGTAGAAAACTTTATAACAACATCCCCCCAGAACCAAATAGTCTGATATTTAAACACTTGATACCTTTATGGCGTTCTACCATATTCATTCAAGTCATGTTTTTTTCAAGATCATCGGGGATTTGGTTGATTTCCTTATGTGTATATGTACTTTGATTTTGAAACTATGCTGAAACTTTCCTTGAGAAATCCTTCAAACATATTTTTATCACACTCAGTCATACGGGCCAATCGCTTTGAAACTCTGCAGGAACCACCTTTACATTTTATTCTTTCCGATTATGCTTGATCTAAAGGTAGTAGTTCTTACTGAGTACTTGCTGCAAAGACAGGTTTTCATCAAACGTGCTCATGTTAACGTTTGATTGCTCTCTTGTGAATTGCTCACAGTCTATGTAATTCCAATAAAAGTATTCAAAAACAACTAGCAAATTATTTAAAGAAGCACAAACACATTTTATGCGTTATACCTTGGTATTTTACATGCTGTACATTAAAACAGTTGTCTCTGTTTAGCTTGTCTTCGTTACAATTAAATATTAAAAACACCATTATTGTACATTAAATGGATGTTTCGCTATTTATTTATTTTTTTGTCAAGATTATGCAAATGAATCCTCCTTCTTGAAAAGCAAACATGTATGCTTTTAACCGCTATAGATTCTGTTACGTTTTTGCATCATGACATGCTGACACGGATACATATGCTTTTACTTATTTAGAGAACTGGTTAACATTGGGGTTGTTTTCAAAGCGCAATACTAATTAATATGAATACAAAATTACGTCAAATTTTGAAAGTCGGTATTTACGTGGCGGAGCTTAAACTTTACTGCTTCTTCCTATCTTTGGAAAAGATAAATGCAACATTTTTGTTTGTTATATGTTGCAAGTCACGCCTGTTAAACTTGTTGGTGGACGGACAAAGTACATGGGGAGAGTCGAAATTACTTACAATGGCAATACAGGCTCCATATGCAACCAAAACTTTACAAACGAAAACGCCCAGATAATCTGTTCAATGCTCGGTTTCAATTTTAGCGCGTAAGTATATTGTTTTTCTTTGACAACAATTACTTTGAACAAGTAAGCATTATATTATAATGGGGTCTCGAGGTCGCCGTGGTGTAGGTATAAAGCGACGGACTTCTTATCCGGGGTCGTGCTTTCTAATCCTTGCAGCGGCTACCTCTACAGTCCCTTCTTTCGGCACGAACACTTACCAACATTCCAGAAAGTAGTCACCGAGAGTAGTAAGTATAAGTCTTAAGAACGTGTTCTACAATCGATGTAAAATAAATAAGATAAAAATAACTTAAATTTAATATCTGCGATCATTTGAACCGGTCTTATGCAAGTAGTCGCAAATGTCAAACTTACGAAACCTGAAATGCTATCTTATTAAATGGATTCCTTAAAAGGTTTCTAAGGAATATAACATGTAAATGAGATTGTACATGATTGTTTAACACTGACCAAGTATTGGTTGCATCAGTTGAATTTTTGATCAGTTTGGTCTTTTGTCTTCCCGATGTAACATAAAACGATAGGGCATATAATTTGCATTTCAGTACAAACATTTGGCAAAAAGAAACTTTTGAAACATGTGCATCGCAAAAACACGTTATAGTTGAAGGACTTAAATGCACTGGAGACGAACAGGATATTCAAGAATGCAGCTCCTTGCAATGGGGACACACTAACTGCTCAAAATCGATGGCAACTTCTGTAAACTGCAGTATGTGGTCGCTGTTTATGCTTCGTGCTTTGTATACAATGCATGATTCCTAAACCCCTTCTTTTATTATTTTCGATCGATCCCTCGAATTCCATTTTATTTTAATAAACATGAGTGACATGACTTAAAATTAATTATGTGCCTTTGGATCTATGACATTATTATTTCTAAAATAATGTTCACAATCTTGCGAAAGCTGTGTTTGGAAAGACACTCTTATATCATAGCAGAATACCAAAATCTTATACCTTAATTTGATTCTTTCTCTTTTTTTCCGTGTGATAGAAATTAAAAGAATTGATGGAATTTATGTCAACTGACACATTATCGCAGATATAGAAATTAAAACAGTTAGTAAATTGCGCAGTTTGTTTAATCTGCGTCAACAAAACTTTAACTCTTTATGTAATTTAAACCTTCCAAGGGTAAATTATGATTTTAACAAAGACAATAAGTAATTTTATACAATCTTATTTCTACTGAATATAGTTTAATAGAGTAAAATTCCTCACTGTGTCGAGTATTTTTTGCTCCGAATATAATCAATACACCTTACGCTACAGCGGCCGTTTAGCTTTTTAAGGATTAACTATCTGAACGATAGCTTCACATCACTATATACTGTAATATTTGAATTTGAGATCATCTTGTAAATTAAATAGTACTTTAAACAGTTGAAATGTAAATAATACATGAATACAATAAAAAAATTCAATTCATAAACTTATATAACTACGTTTTGTAGTTTAAAACGATGTACTTGAATTTCTTAATGTGCGTGCCTCTTCTAACTCGATTTTCGCTTGCAATGAAAATTACCTTCCACCAGAAATCCAATTCTCTCGATAAATACATATTTATAGATGTTGGCTGTAAATATATCATGCCATGTACATAACGTTTCTTTATGATATGCACGAGTTTTCATGAATAAATTGTGTAGTTTAAAACGATGAACTTAATTTCTCAATGTGCATGCTATTGAACAGTGCCTCTTTCTTACTCGATTTTCGCTTGCAATGAAAATTACCTTCCACCAGAATTCCATATTCGATAAATACATATTTATATATATTGGCTGTAAATATCATGCCATCTACATAACGTTTCTTTATGATATGCACGAGTTACTGTTCTGTCACAGATACCCCGGTAAAGCTCACAGACAGTACAAACTTGCGATCTGGACGAGTTGAAGTTCTCTTAAACGGAACATGGAATAACTTATGTTACACTGGAAAAACATATTTTGACAGACAAAGGGGACGAGTTATATGTAGAATGATTGGATTGAGCACAAGGTATATTGGGACATTGTAAACATTAATACAAATATCGTAGTATAATCTTTTAAAGATACATTTGTTTTTGCACATGCTACTTTTTAAGGATGGACTTCGATTATTTTAAAGCATAGGGGAATATTTTCACTTCAAGATAAAAATATACGGAAAATATTTCAGTTGGTTATGCAAAAGAATTAAATAAATCATCTTTTAAAATAACCATTATTTTAGGGTCACTGGGTCAAAAGGCAAGGTACAGTGATCTTGCATTTAAAGATTGTTTCCGCTTAATAAGTGTATGAAGATTAAACGATCTCTATTGATTTTAAGTCACGGGTTCAATAGTATAGGTCTTATCGACCCTACATTTAAAAACATTTAAAGCCTGATAACCTTGAAATTCATAAAGCTACGGTTTAAACACTTGTAGTATAAAGGTTTCTGAATAGTAGATGGCCCATAATGACTATTTGGTCACTTGATCAAGTTTAAGATCACAGTGTGCTTGCATTTGAAAGCCGTTTCTGCTCAATTACTCAACAATGCTTTGACATAAAGTCTTCAAACTTGCACAGTTTCTTTTCAGTGATGGTCCCTATTGATTCTGGGGTAACGAGGTCAAAGGACAAGGTCGCAGTGATATTGGGTTTAAAAAACTGTTTCAGCTTAATTACTCAACAACCTTTTGACCTTGTGTCTTCAGATTTGCTAGAATTGTTTTTCAGAATTTGAATATACTTATTGATCTCTAATGACGTCAGGGTCACTAGACCATTAACAATCACTTGATGGGTGAGTAAGGGGGCATATGTGTTTTACAAACATATCTTGTTCTTGTACATATATATCTAATGCAAGTTATTTCGGCAAATGATTGTAATACGATAATTGATATAGTTTAAATAACATGACATACCGTTATCGATAACATTGAAAGAAATGTTTGAGATTTTCAAGTGCTTAGATCAAAATTCAAAAGGCAAATGCTGAAAAGACTTGGAAGCTCGGAAAAACTTATATTGATAAAAGGCATTTTATCATCTTATATTTCAGCAATGTTACCGTTTCTCATAAAAGTGCAACCAGAATCCCTCTTGTAAATATGACCTGTGTCGGAACAGAAGATGATATTTCACTTTGCAGTATACTTTCTGATGATTGCTCCACAAATAAGAGTCTTGTGATTACGTGCGGTAAGTGTTTTAGACTGTCCTGTAGAAATGTTTAGATATATTGTTATCCTTTGCATCATTGTCATTGTTTTCACATGTGTATTTTTGTTTGTTTCTGTATGTTTTAAGTATTATCATGCAGTTAATCTAAGTTTAACAACTAATTTCCTGCGGCAAAATGCCAAACAAACCATATATTTTCTTTCTCTCTTGAAAGTCGGACTCTTCAAAGATTATACTTTGAACTCGTCTTTCTAAAGACATGTGTATGGACTTTTCTCTACAACATTTAGCTTTTCGGTAAATTCTAACCTAAATAGTTTTTTGGCTTTGTTGGTTGTCTCGTAATCCTAAAATTGAAGGGAAGAGAACAGAACTACCCTCTCTCATGAAAAAGAAAACACACTAGTTTCCAATGTAAAGTTTGGATCCTAAATATTCATAAATTTACAACTATATCGCGTTACTATGTACAGCTATATTTTGAGGTTATAGACGTCTGCCGATCAACAATATTTTAGCAATTCTGCTGAATTGTGGTTTTTATCCGTAACAAATATCATTTGTACGTTACACAAAAAACAATTATATAAACGTTTAGTTGTAGATTTTGACATAATTCGCTTGTAAGCACAATACACCATAACTTAAATAAAAAACTTTGACCTTATTAAAACGTTTGTAATTTCGCTCTCAATAGTATACAATAATAGATTACTTTGATCAATTGCTAAGGTCAAATCGAGTATTCTTTCGAATCCGGAATTTGTAACTACAACTTCACAGAAAGAAAACTCTTATATGAAACATTGAATGTGACCATTTCGAGTACAACCAAAGAATTAATAAGTTATGAATTGCCTTTTCAAAAATGAAAGGTGGTTTTCAAATATTTCAAAAGTTTTCGTAATTTTCTGAAAGTTTTTCAGAACGAGGCTGTGTACTATAATGAGTAATGTAAATAATTTGTACATGAACAGTCATTAGATTTGAAACACGTGACTTCTGATGATGTTCGATAGATTTTTCAACCGGTTACGGAAATGCGTAAACCAGAAAGTAAGATAAAAAGACCACCCATGTCATTTGAAGGAAATACTATAACATTTACTTGTTTCTATGCAACAGTATTTAGAATAGTGGAAAAATGCTCATCTATCGTAAACGTTTAATAGCAAGTTTCAATTATGTAATCGTTTGGTAAGAATTCAAAGGCTAATTTTCTAAAGTTTAGCATCTTTACTTTTTAAAGCATTCCCATAATAAGTAAGGGAATCGAACAGTCTCAGATAATTTAAGCTTAAAGTAAAAAGATAAGGCGCTTAAGCATTGTAACTATCATATATAGGTTTTTGTTGACGAATATAGTTTTAATCTGTAAAGCAAATAAAACAACTTAATTTTTATAATTACTGCAAACAAAATTATATTTAACATTGAAGCCAAACTTTCTAAGATAAATTCTTAACCAGGAAAAAATGAGGTGTGATGACACGACTGTCTTAACTCTACGTAACCGTAAAACATGATATCGATTGTTTATTATTTTGGAGTTTGTGTCTTATCTACGTGTAAAAATATTGATATAAATCAAGATATAACGTAGATGCACATT
>JAUMHA010381883.1:0-25112 GCA_032359765.1 Saxidomus gigantea
TGAAATCAGTTTACAGTCTAAAAGGAGTTACGTCACCCCATGGAAATTTCACTTGCTGCATTCCAATTCACACGCCGCCGCCAGGCGGCGTGTAATAAAGCAGCTGTTGGTCCTGGGTTCGATCTTGGGCGATGTATATTTACAGAACCGATGAAGCCGGATAAGTCTAGCGATTTCGTTATATGGTTCTAATTTCGACGCAATACTGGAGATAAGAACCAAATGAATGTTCAATCGGCACGGAAAACCCCATGACGAAGCACCTCCAAATGAGTACTCTTCAATTGACCTGACCTACTGATACAATAACCTCGCCCCTTTGTTGAAATCGAAGTATTTGTAACAAAGGTTCCATTAAAACCTTTTCCACGTGCATTCATTTGTCGTAGGTAAAGTCGAATTTTGATTGGTATTGAAGTCACTTGATTGGCGTCCGGTTAATTGTCTTCAATTTTATATCAGCTTGTGTTTTCTTTAAGCCTTCAAAGTCAGTGTCTTTGGTGTAGTGGATATATCCATGGTCTTCTATTTACAAGTGGAGTTCAAAACCTCCGTCCAAAGCACTTTTTTACTTCTCCTTTTGCTTTACTTTTCTTTTTAAGATTTAAAACGTTTTTTTGGATGTTTTCTGGAAACTTTCAAAATGAGTCGTCATTCTTGTCAGAAGAGACTTGGCGTTCACGTGAATAATACCATGAACTGTTAACCCAATATAGATATCTTACCTTTTTGAAGTCGAAGCATTTTCTTAACTCTTCTTTGCTTTTCAGTTAGTGCTTCTGACAAAATAAAAAAAGTTAAACTTGAAACGACCCAAAGAAATTCCCGTGAAAGTTTCATGTTGTTGTATCAGTCACACTAGACGGTTTGTGAAACATAAATGTAAAAAAATCTTTACAGGCAATTTAAATGATAACAATCAATTAAAAACGTAGTGAGAATAGTACATAATGCCTAGATATGATCAAATGATAGTGTATACATGTAATTAAAAAAAACGAAGTACATTAAACTTTTCTAGCGAATCTAATTTTCAAGGACTGGCTTTGAAAAGTAATTTCAAACAAGTATAAAAGAAACAATTGATAACGTTTTTCATACATTTATTTTTTAAAGCTAGATATGTATTATGTGACAATACTGAACTGGCACTCATGAATATTTCGTATGTGGTCGGTAATTTTCGGATGAAAATACATGTACAACAAGCGATTGATAAGAAATATAAATTTCGTGCTGTACCAGATATCACATTTCGCTGCATGGTTAAGTGGATCAGGCATTTGACGACAGTACCAATCCAGCGTATGCAGGTTCGAGTCTCGCTTGATATTTTGTTTCAGATTTTTAAAATTGTTTTGTTGCATTAAAACTTCGCATTCAAACTAGAGCTTCTATGTGAATAAGAGTCAAGCCAAATACAATTTACTTGAAAGCAGTTGCTGCTGTTGATGTAGGAGATTTAGGAGTTTGATGCCTGTTCCAACCGTATTTTTGTCATTTTAACGAGCGGGCAGTAAACCTTAACACCGTTCCTGGAAAGAACCAGTACTAGACTCCTGTCTTCCGTAAGAAACTGCCAACTTTTTAAAATAAAGAGATATGGTCGGTAGAAGGACTCGAGCCTGTTCAGCGTCCCGTCTTAGTAAAAGTAAGAGAACAACCCAATAGCAATTTAGCTAAAATTGATGTCCTATATCATCTTAATGAAAGTAAAAAAGTCTGCTCAATAAAATCTATGTCCAATACCATTTTAGACAATAGACAAGTCTTGGCCTGTAGTACTATGATTGTACTCAGTGAAAGAAGCATTTTAAAACACCAGCTGTCGCCCGATGAGGGTTTTATAAATTAATTATCTTCTAACCGACTGACCCAGAAATAAACTGCAGAAACTGTTGTGTTTTATAATAAATTCAATTTAGATGAAACACTGAATTTATCTTGATGAAAAAGCATGTGACTTTCAGACACGTAGATCTAATCTATATTTAATTTACATGACCACATTAAAAAATGAACCCTTAAGCTTTCATATCAAATATCGACAAAGTTTTAAACCATATTTTATTTATTGCTATATTTGTTTTCGAGACAAGTATTTGTAATATTCTACCGTTTCGGTATTGCAAATAATGTTCTATGTTAGGTTAGGTAGTGATTGTTAAAAAAGTATGAATGCAAACGTTGACCCGTATCCTACAGGCCGGAAGTAATGCTATCTCGCAACCTGTACGTGTCATCCCCAGCCTGCTTATCCCGCTTATTGTACTGTCCAAATTGAAAATGTCGACAAGTCTACTTAGAAAGCAATATATCAACAAGTCTACAAAGTTAATAGTATGTCATCGACAATACATTAGTTTTGTCTTGCATTTGAAATGTTACAATTGCATGTTTATTGTGTGCTTCTGGTCAGTTTCTTTCATACACAATAAATGTAGCCCGGTAATAGCATGGCTATGTCATGGAACTAAAGTACAAAATAAGACATTTTCGTTCGTTTATAGTGTAAAATGTAAAGTCCCTGTATTCATGGTTACTTCTATAAGGGTAAAAGAATGAACTGGACCATGCTCTGATTGACACGAACCCTAACCTCTTATAATCTAACTAGTATTTCCGGACAGACACTGGGTATTTATGTATGGATGGAGAAAATTCACCGCTTTGCAGCGAGAGATTACAACTTACAAGGCATGCTCGTGCGTTTAATCAGACAAATATTGCTACTAATGTACATAATTAAACATTCTGAGAGGACCATAACATTAATCTGAATCTTATTTAGTACAAATAAACACCTTTCTTACTTAGAAAATCCTGATTTTTGTGTTGCTTTCAAATTGCTATCTTCAACCCATCTTTACACGTAGAATGAACTTTCACACAATAATTTAAGGCCCATGAAAAAGCTCTCTCTAAACAATGTTTATAATTAAGAATTGTATTTTGACAAAATTAATTCGTTTTGATAGAATTGCTTTACGGTTTTTTGTCTGGTAAAGTGCTGTGAATAGTCAACGACAATCATAAAAAATAGCCATGAATGCCCTACAGCCGATATGAACTTGCTTTATGAGGAATGCTCACCTTTTAGATTTACAATCTGGATATCAAGTAGGTCTAACTTGATACCTCTTAAATTTTAAAGTGCACGTGTCTATATTCAGCACATGGGATCAATGTTTTCAGCCGGAACAGCAGTATTTCATTTCTAGAAATTACCCCTAATTCTTTCGACTTTGATTTGAAATATCTAATATCGTGTATGATCACAAATACCATTATTTACCTGACAAAAGAATTAATACATATCTCTGCAGGTAATTGAAGTAAATTGAGGTTTACTTTTGATGTTCATCGGCAGTAGTTTTTGTAACAGCATACGCTTAATCAGAAATATTCAAAAATAACATTAAGTATGCATGTTAATTAACAAAACATTATCCTGGTTCGATACCCTTTGGCCTCTCTACAGTTTTACTAATAAACTAATTAATGTTTTTATTTTCATTTTCGGTATTGATAAATTGAGCTTAACTTGATTATTACCATTTTTTAGAAATACTAAGAAATATTTGTTTAAAGTGGAATCATGCACTTTTTTTCAAGTAAAAAAAACCCAGCTGAAATAGGTGTGTGGAAAAAAGGGTAGAAGAAATAAAAGTTTTTAACCCATACACCAAACTCTTCCTGCTATGAGTACGAAATGATAACTTTCCAAATATTACTTTTCCTATTTTACTGGAGCAGTCTTTTTAAAAAGATAAACACAACTGCGTGAAGGAGTTGCTTACCTTCCACTGCCGAAATCTCTACCAACAACAACAACAACAACAACAACAACAACACAAGAGAGATCACTGCGAAGAAAGGAACTATTATGTTATTAGTCCGATGTTTTTATTTCTGAAGCACCAACTTCAAATACTAATGTGGCATTTTCATTTATTTAACACATGTAAATGCACAGCAACCGAAAATTGCTTTTATAAAACTGTCACCAAAAATACACTATGTGCAATAAGATGAGCATAATGTCACTTTAGTCTCTTTTGCGGCTTTTTGCAAATTTGCGGGTTGTTTCAAATCATATATCGTGACAAACTCAGAAGTGAGTGACCTAACTTGTTAAAATGGGGTTGTACATTTCACATTTATAAATGAATACTACCAAGATAATTTGCAACACTTGTAAGTGATATAACAGAAACTTACAATCGTTTTAACGCAAGATTATGTAGATACTGTTTGTGCAGATGCACGAATGAGGGTTGGAAATATATAAATATACGCCAAGCAATATTTATATATCCATGCAAAAGTTTAACCTATTTCGTCTTGGTGTGGTCACTTTTTAAATTAAATGAATTTAGTGAAATAAGAAACAATAGCAGACACGTAGTAACTGGAGTTTTGGCGAGGCCACCGACACTGTAAATCTGATTGAAATTGGGAAAGGCAGTATAAAATGAATGCATAATGCTCCTTTAACAGAAGCCAGAAAACAAAACAGTTCAAGCTATGTTCAGAGATCATGAATCATTTACAAGTGTTTGCAGCAGGAATAATCCTTTGAGATTAGAAGAAACGAGTATTTGAATTTAAACAGCATTATTCACTGTGACATATTTTGCATGAGGCAAGCATTTCAACAGTCACATCTCTCTACTGCTTAAAAGGTTTTTTCGTTTCTTCACAACATCATCAATCTTCGCCGAGCTAATCTTTCAAAACATGCAGATAGTGTTCCTTGTCTATTCAAATAGCCCAAAACTACACAGGAGAAAAAATGTTTTATAGTTAGCAAGTAGAAACTTTTACAAAAGTAGGGTTGTTTTGAAAGTTCAAATAAGAGTGGTTATCGTAGACGTTATAAAAAGGTATTGGTTCCGAAAAAATAGTATATAAATAATAAAAGGAGAACACGATAGTTTCTTAACAGCCAGCCAGAAAATGGGATTAAGGTTGTGGCACCTGGTTACTACAGTTGTAGTAATGACCTATAATGTGTAAAATAGCAACTAAGTCGACAAAAGTGCGACTTGCGATCGGACACAAAAGCGAAAATGGATTGCCTGTTTAGTGTATTTTATCAAAGTAATCTCTGTGTTAAATATTACATAAATAAACAGGAACACACTCCAAGATAAACTTTAAGGAGATTATCCTAGATTACATAAGACACATCTAATAACTTGCTCCTATAATGCTCTGCGTGATATTTGTTAACTTTGTAAGACCTGCTATGTGTGAAATGAAATTAGATTCTTTAATGTTGTAAGTAATGAAATTTAGATATGATTAGAGCACTGTTGTTTTCTGGATTTATTAGCTTTTCATGGTGGCAAATTTCCCAAAACTTGTAGGTTTTGACTCCGATTTAATCCTGTAGTAGATATATGTTTACTTTAATCAACTAAATAAAGCCCTTATAAATGAGTCACCATATCTTCCGATCTTTGCTACTGATTTTACATAACACGAACGCCATCAATCTTTTAGCTAACTATCAAAGTTCCCTGTTTCCTAACATGGCACTTAATTGATGTTAACTATGTCGGTTAACTCGTCAACTTTTGTAACAGTTAGTAAATGAAGTACATCAGAGGAGGGGGGATTATATCTTTTCCATTACTTACAGTTCCAATTACATTTCACAGCTAGCAAACAAAATGAACTATTTATTATAATTAATATCTTTATTCCACTTTTATTTATACAAGATATAATAAATATATCATAAAATCGTGTGTTCGGAGTTAAAGGTCTCATTCCGGATATTTGATCTTTTGATTCCTCTTTTGTGTCTAGGCGCTGGGCCAGTTTGTTGTTGATCTAAGCGCTTTTGAGGTCTAAATCATTCGTTGTGAAGTGGTATTTAGAAATCTGTATAGTAAAATCAGCTTACCAGTACATATTGTAAGATGTGAGCCCGCTCCCCATTATGTTTGAAATGATTTAAACATTACTGTGTGAACCTTCCCTATTAGAAGACATATTGAGCGAGAGAAGTTCTGGTGCACTGATATCACCAGAGTTTACTTTCTTAATATGACCGCAATCATGACACAATATCCAGCTTATGTAAGCGTATTCCTTGACATAAATTTTTAAAATTGACCTTTCCTTGCCGTTTTTTGTTGGGATACATGTAACGACTTTGATTTCAATTTTTTTTATCTAATCTGAAAAATTCAGTTCTTGAATGCCAGAGGAAGGACTAGAACGGTCGATTCCATGAAAAGGTTTAGTTTTTAGTGTATTTCTTTGAAGAAAAAAATAGACTCATTTTGATCTAAATATTTTGTAAATCATAAATCTGCATCCACATGTTTCATGCATTTTGCCTTTGTTGTCTTTTATTGAAAAAGGCCCACATAACATTTTTGTCGAAACGCATTTGACCCTTAAGCAGTTTTTCAGAGGTTTACAGCGTTTTGATCATTTCACTTTTTGGCATGAGCCGTGGTGAGGACCAGATAAGTAGCATTGTTCTGGAAGTCACTGTACCAAGTATTGATGTATACCAAGGAACAGTTGCCAAATGAATGTTACAATTACTTAGAAAGTTGTCCCTCGTTGGCCATATACAGAAATTGTGCTGTTTGGCTTTGGTGGAAATACACCACTTTCATAGTTCCCCAGTTAAGTTTAAAGATAAATAATACTGCTGCAACAAAATCTGGTTTCAAGGTTCGTATTTTGGAATAGCATATATCAGTCTGACAGTGTCTAAAACACATCTATTTGAATAAAACCAGTAAATTTGTATATTTGACAATGAACTGACCGACCCAACATTGTGAAACATACAATAACTGCATAACATGATTCTTGCATTTGTACTGTTCATTGTTTCTACTCAAGTTGACCATAGCTGTGCTCCGAGAATTGTAGATGTTTCATGCCACAGTAGATACTGTAAGCATCGTGGTATTTGAGACAACTGGCGTCTATCTGGTCTCGTATTAAAGCGTTGAACACGTCATTTGCAAACATTGATAGAACGTAGTTGTTGTAAACGCCAAAAATCATAATTTTTTTTTTTACAAATGTGTTGCCGCACCGCTTAACCATCTTATCAGTCGTCGATAAGCCAAAAACTGAAAATGAACATGTATGTACATGTAAATATGTATCGATAATGAATGACATGTATTGAAAGCTGAAGATAGTTTGATTATTTCTAAACTCTACATCGCAAAACGTTATATAAAATTACACCAGAAATTGCATTTTTTACATCTAATTTTGCCAAGTGGCTCAAAATGAAAAATGATTAAGTGGGTAATTCTTAGAAAATATATTAGTTTTGGTAGTATTTACCCTACCACTTTTATGTTATATATGTTATGATTTGTTTAAAGGTTTAAATCAACTCATAGTCACCGGATTCAACATTGAAGCAGTTAAAAACCATTTGCATACTTAAGTCATTGAAAATCATATAATAATAATAATAATAATAATAATAATAATAATAATAATAATGATAATAAATAATAATAAATAGTATTAGTAATAATAAAAATACTAATGATAACAATAACGATATCTTTATTTAAAGAAAGTTAAAAGTTTGATAGGAGCAGGAAAGTTTTTTGGAAGGTCAGGTTGTGAAAGACCGATGTGACCGTGTTTGTTTTATTTTAGCTCGATTTGTATCCTATGTATACAACAAATCTGTTTTACACCTCGAGCACAGGCTTATTTTTATATTTTCTTTCATTTCATTAAGCCAAATATGTATTATTCAACTAACTAATCATATAACACCTTATATCTATTTAAGGAACAAACATAAAACAAACAAAATGGTCAAAATGGGCAATCATTTTATTTAGATAAATGCACACTCAGTGGTTCCAAATGAATTTGTTTTTAAAACCATGGCATTATATAAAGTCTTTGCACTTAAAACATATAAAGGTGAAAATACACTAAGCAGCTAAAAAGCACTAGCTGCTGTTGGATAAAGTCTTAGGAACCGTCTCCGCACTCATCTCTTACACACACACTCAATGGTTCCAAAGCAAAAGTCAAAATGGTTGTTTACGCTTTAACATGAAATAAGGAAAAACACATAGTGAAAAGACCACCACTTGCGATTATATAAAAAAACTGTTTGCAACCATCTTCACACATCTTGTTCGATTTCCGACAGCTAGCGCTGGAACATCAAAATTAAGACAGCACTGTTAACGCAAACACGGCATAATATTTCATCAAAAATAATTGCCCTGAAAGCCCAACAAACACCAGGTAGGGTGGAAAGGTAAACTTGTTCTTTATGCCCGTTTAGACCTCGAATGGCAAGAGCTCGTGCGCAATGGCTTATACACTAAGCCGATGACTACTAGTCCGTATAACGTCCTTAAGAAACCTATAATAAACATATAGATTCTTGTAATGAAATGAAAATAAATAAATATAAACGTTTGAGGTGAAACACTCAAACGAATTTGCATTTACCGATTAATTGAAAGTGCCTCCCTGTCTCGTCAGCCAAAATGACTTGGTTCTGATGCATGAAAAAGTCCTGGTTTATATAATTTCAGAAATTTCTGTCCATGTGTTATACCCTGTATATCACAATCCGGGGCACACGTTCCATTTACTTCATGTGCTATTTGCTTCTTAAATTTATCGGGTCCAAATTTCTTGAATGACAAAGACTTACTAGTATGTTGCATTTTGCTTATATTCTTGTACTCTATGAATATTAAACTACCTTGACTGGCACCAACCGATGCTTGATCAATTTCGACATACAAGTTTCTTATTAAACACCAATGCAGATATTGGATTGAAACCCTCAGAGCCATATGTCATGGCAATGTCCATGCATATGTATACATTTATTTGATTTTGTTTCGTTATATTACCTTTCATAGCGACAATCATAACTTTAAGTAAGACATTAAAAATTATTGATTTATACTCCTAGAAAAATGAACATTGCCAAAAGTATAACAAAAAGTACAGGCATCTGTATAGAAGTTTTATTCCTATTGAATATACAGAATCTATATAAAAATCATATTTGACCATCGTAGTAAGAAATTGAACATCCACAATTTCTGTAGGTCGTTTTCGTATATGCTTGTCAGTAAGGGAAATGATGCACTTTTACTCATTTGTTACATGTTTTAAAGCATTTATTGTGTTTTGATCAATACTTGATATGGCTATTTTGAAGTGTTTACATGTATTGACCGTTTCACTACAGGCTTTTATAAAAAAAAGTAAGGTGTATAGTATGTAGTAGTACAAGCCGAGAATTCTGCTATTTTATCTAAATATTTAAGTCTACTATGATCAAAAAGAAACTTGAACTATTCTAAAAAATCCTCATCTAAGCTACCGGTTAGGGAATAAAACCTCTGTGTTTTTGTAGTTTTATTTTAAAGGGAAACTCCCTACATCTAACCGATTATATTTTCGAAACATAAATTATGTGTTCAATGAACGAAAAATGATACATAAATACAATGTCAAAGAAGAACCTATGGCGAAAAATGCCTCATTTTACCACAATTAATCAATACTATAGAGGCTTTCTGTAATATAAAGCATCCTTAATTGTACAATAACTGTACATACTTTATTGAATGGTTTACGGTACTGCAATATTTTAAACCGCTGATTCTATCGATAAAGACTGGAAATGCACAGCTAAACATTTTAGGTTAAGTTATAATACTTCCAAAGATGTATCATTTATGTTTTTGAAGTTATTTAGTTCGACATAAGTTATATGGTATGTCCCTTCAAGTTATATTGGCAATTACCGCTGACAACAATCCAGTTTACCCTGCTTATCTTGACGTGGCTGATATTTTCTCAAAAACTAAAGTCTTTAAGAAGGATTCCTGAAGTCTACGGAGAGTCAGAAATCCAGGTTTATTGATAAATGCATTTATAAATATACACTCTAGTTATTAGATATATACTTACAACGAGCTTAACTTATTGAATATAACTTCATACATATTTTAAGGGAATTTCCTATAAAAACTTATAATAAGAAAAAGAGTCTTGATAATTTGACTTTTGTACGACCTATTTGACTTTTGTACGACCTATTTACCTGGCACTTATTGATGTGGAATTATGCTCATTTATTTTTTAGTACAAAACTAGCGGAAATAGGTTTGTGTAAAAAAGGGTAGAGGAAATAATAGCTTTTAGCCAAACTAACTCTTCCTGCTACCAGTCCGAAATAATAACATTCCAAATATTACTTTTCCTATTTTGACTGGGACAGTCCTTAAAAAAAACTGCGTGCAGGAGTTGCTTCCCTTCCACTGCCGAAATCTCTACCAACAACACCAACAACACGAGGGAGATCACTACGAAGAAAGGGACTATTATTTTATTAGTCCGATATTTTCATTTCTTAAGCACCAACTTCAAATACTAATGCGGCATTATCATTGATTTAACACATTTAAATGCACAGCAACCGAAAATTGCTTTTATAAAACTGCCACCGAAATACAGTAAGATGTGCATAGTGTCACTTTTATATTCCTGTAAATTCGGTTTTCGAACAGTACAAATAAACATACCAGTAGTAATTCTAACATGATAGCATATCGAGGTCCCGATAATCTCTGGGATAGAGCCTTGGACTGTAAATATCTGGGTTTCCGGGTCGATTCTTTCTTAAGGACTGAAGTTTTAAAATAATCTTGCGGGTAATTTGGCCAGACTTTTTGTTTCCAATATTCGAACGTTGAAAGGAATGTAATATCTTTTTCATCTTTCTGCAGGTATATTTGGCCAAAAACCCAAAAGTCATAGAATATGAAAAAAACGAAAATGGTGTATACAATAGTGTTCCAGATTTATCTATAAAAATCGAAAAAAATAAATATTTTTTATAAAAATCACCTACTCAGGATTCAAACCTATGGAACTGTGAACTTCAGCTTGAGAAAAGTACTCATTTTGTTCGAAATATTAATCACTTGAAAAAATGGAACACCCCTAAAAGTAACTAAAGATACTGGCGAAGATTAATGAGTACTAGGTGAATAAAGTCGCACAATACTTTACAACGTGTGCATGTAAAGATAATTTTGTTAATAATTAAAAGATCAATTATAATGAACCTGTACCTATTGCCTGTCGGCTATATTTATGATTCTTCAAGTAAATAACTGTCAGTATAATTATATCTTCTAAAGTATAGCACATAACAGAACAGAACAGAACAGAACAGAATAGAAAGTATCTTCATTAGACGTGTACATACATACACACATCGTGTTAACATTACAATATAAAGTCACGTGACTAAACATACAACATACAATAGAGAAGTCAAGGACCAACAAAGAACATAATGTCTGAGAGCTACATATCATTTATTTACCAATCATACTTCGACAGATTTTGTTATTTCCAATGCTTGCTTGTTAAATCTAGCTGAATCAAAAATCGCGGAGTTGTTTTCTGAAAACATTAACTGGTTTAACGTGTAGCCATAACGTCTAACATGATAACTTGTACTGATTAATTTTGTCTAAATTTTGATGTGATATTGACAGACACAAACTACACGCTAAATATCATAAACATTATCTTCCACTTTTCGACATGTTATTCCCACCATACCGGCAAGTTTGAGCTCGGAGCCAGTGGCCGGAGATTATCGAGAAGAACGTGTATGTCAATTTTAATGTTCTGTTTTAAAACCATATATTTGACAACTGTTGAAATATTAAACAATTTATCCGCTGTTTACTGAGTAAACACCTTTAATGAGTAGTGTCAGTAACATTGCCAAAGGGCATACTAAAACGTCTTACATGTTATATTCTAAAACTATTGCTATTTATTTAACTTGGATTTAGACAACGTTGTACAAGCCCCTTTGACAAAGGTGAAGCGTTTACATGTAGCTATCTACATTTTTAGTCTTTCTTTCAGACCATGGCAATTTAAATGTACAGCTAGATGCAGTATTTAAGTTAAAATCTAAAGGAAAGATAAGTGTAGACAAGCCTGATGTTGAACGTCTTGCATAGATTCCTTCAGCTCTTGGAAGGTAAATCCTTGTAAGATTGTCTTTCATTCTTTCTCCTAATTTGATTTCTTCTCTCGTTCCTTTCTGCTTTCACCTCTTTCTTATCTATTTTTTCTTATTTTCCGTTCTTTGTTCAATCTCTTTTGGCATGAGATCCCTTGCTTCCCCCCTTAGTTTCTTCCTCTGTATTTA
Source organism: Saxidomus gigantea (assembly GCA_032359765.1). Lineage (NCBI taxonomy): Eukaryota > Metazoa > Mollusca > Bivalvia > Venerida > Veneridae > Saxidomus > Saxidomus gigantea. The sequence goes on from JAUMHA010381883.1 coordinate 12,233, forward strand.
TACTTCTATTATTAGTAACTGTTCAATTAAAGTGACACTATGCGCATCTTACTGCACATGATAGTGTAATTTGGTGATAGTTTCATAAAAGCAATTTTCGGTTGTGTTAAATTTATGATAATGCCGGATTAGTATTTGAAGTTGGTGCTTTAGAAATTTAAAAATCGAACCAATGAAATAATAGTTCCTCTCCTTGTGTTGTTGTTGTTGTTGGTAGATATTTAGGCAGTAGGAGGGAAGCAACTCTTGCATGCAGTTTAAAAAAGAAAGACTGCCCCCCCCCCGAAAAAAAAGGAAAAGTAATTTATTATTTTGTACTGATAGCAGGAAGAGTTTGGTGTATTGGCTATTATTTCCTCTACCCTTTTTACACACACCTATTTCAGCTTGATATTTTCTTGAAAAATGAGCATATTTTCACTTTAAAGTACACAACCTACTATTTATCTTGTTTCAACATGAAACTTGTCAACATTAAATGACGTCGCTGTAAATAGTCAGCCCGTCATATACAAAATTAGAGGCTGTTATGGACTTAGTTTCAATGGACATACTCATTACGTAAATAAAATAAATATCACTATTTGAAAATGTGTTTAATTGTGAAGTAATACAATTATCCGCCTGGTCCATTTAACGCGTGCATCATGGCATAAACCATCGAGACTTTGAAATGCTATCCTTTAATTATCAGTACCTGTATGTTTATTCGTACTTATCGGAAAGCGAAGTTAAAGGGAATATTAATGAGTGCCAGGTATATAAGGTCTCACAATAATCAAATTTATTTATCATAACTCTTTTTCTTATTATAAAGGTGTTTAAGGTAATTCACTTAGAATATGTATGAAGTTATATTCTATTAGTTAAGTTCGCTGCGAGAATATATCTAATAACTTGAGTTTGATGTATATTTATAAATGTATTTATCAATTTACTTGGATATCTGACTCTCCGTAGACTTCAGAAATCTTTCGTAAATACTCTAGTTTTTGAGAAAATATCAACCACGTCAAGATAAGCCGGGTAAACTAGATTGTTGCAAGCGGTAAATGCCTATATAACTGAAAGTAAAACTAGAAAGAGCATAGAGGTTTTATTCCCTAAACAATAGCTTTGATCTGGAATGTTTAGAATAGTTCCAGTTTCATTTTGCTCATGGTAGAGAGGACTATTCAGAATTATTGTCGTTCTGGATTCTACTTGTTCTATCACATACTATGCACCTTACTTTATCCAAAACACCTGGTGAACCGATTATTACATGTATGCAATACTTCACTTCAAAATAGCCATATCGAATTATGGTCAAGAATTGTACTCAAAACACAATAGATGCTTCAAAACATGAAACAAATGAGTAAAAGTTCATCATTTCTCTGACGAGCAAAATTACATACAGAAAGGGTGGATGTTCAACTTTTTACGAGAATGGTTAAACATGATTTTCATATTATATTACAATAGGAGGAATAAAAACAGTTAGACAGATTCATGTACTTTAGCTATAGAATTGGCAATGTAATTTTTTTCTTGGAGTATAAATCAATAATTAATGTCTTTCTTACAATTGTGATGGTCGCTTAAAGGGCAACATAACGAAACTGTAGTTACATTCGTGTATAAGTTAACCCAAGTCAAACAAGTGTATACTTAAACAGAGGCATTGCTATGACATATGGCTCCGAGGGTTTCAATCCAATACTTGCGTTGGTGTACGTGTATGTAGAAATGTATCAATTATTTGTTGATGAAGTGCAGTGGAATATTCACAGAGTACAAGAATGTACAAAAGTAAAGATTCGCAAAATGCAACACAAGCTTTTGTCATTCAGGACATTTTATCCTGATAAATTTCAGGACGAATCTATAAGCACATGATGGAAATGATACGTTTGTCCCTGAAGTTGATATACAGAGTCTGACAAATGAACAGAAACTTCTGAAAGTATATATATCAGGATTGTCAAATGCATTAGAACCCAGTCGTGTTTGCTAACGAGACAAAGAGACACGTTCAATGAATCGGTAAATGCAAATTGTTTTGAGAGTTTCATATCAAATTTTAAAAACACAGCCTGTGCTAGATGTGTAAAACAGGTCTTTTATGTACAGAGGATAAAAACCCAGCAATACGTCATAATAAAATAAAACAAACACGATCTCGTCATTACCTGACCTTCCCAATGTAGTTCCAGTCAACCTTTTACCGGGGATATGATTTTCAATTAATCAAAATCAAAGACAACCGCCTTACGTATGCAAACGGGGTTTAACATCTCAAATGGTAAATCCGGTGCTCCGGAGTTGATTGAAACTTCAAAATAAACCATAACATATTAAATATCCCAGCGTTAGATAAATACTACCAAAATCGTTATACTTTTATGAGAATTACCCACTTAATCATTTTCGATTTTGACCCACTTTGCCAAAATGGGTGTAAAGAATCCTATTCAAGGTGTAATTTTATATAATATTAATAGAGTTTAAAAAAATAATTAAAATATCTGCAACATTCCATACATTTCCGTTTCCAGTAGAGAATGAAATGTTGAAAAGCTATAATAGATTAATTTGTACTTTTGTATTTGACACAATCTTTTTTATTTTCTTTCATAGTTTTGCTATACATGTCCTCCCAAATTTCTTGAAAGTACTGGCCAGACTGTTATGAAATATTAAAACTAAAATGGGATGATGCCTTGAATTATATTTACATGTTATTGCAAGGATAAGCGGTCCCTTGACGCGCCGAAAACGGGGCGAAAATTTATTTTAATGCTTCAGCATTAACGATACATTTTTTATATTCTTGCAAAACTTGTGTTATTGTTAATGTTCTTTTCAATACATTAAAATGATTGATGTACATGTACGAATGCCAAAGAATCCTAACAAGCTTAATGAAATCATTATATGTCCCAGACTTTATTTAATGATCGCCTACAATAAAATTCCGACAAAATGCCTTACATATAAGCTCCCGTCCTTCAGGGCTGCGCCAAAAAGTAAATCAGAATTTCAGGACAAAGATCACTTATTTCCTGAAGACCTCTAACAAATCAATTATTGAATGTTCCTGTTATATGTGCCATAATTTAGATGAAACTAGAATCCACGTAAAAAGAGGAGGAAAACTCAAATAAACAAAGCACAATAATGTTTCATATTTTAGAGATAGAGACAGGTGGAACGACTAGGAAACGGAGAGTGTTAGTGTTTTGTACGGTGGTCCCTTATGCTGCATCAATCACTTCTTTAATTTTTACAGTTCAACTTTCTTAATCGACAGCCCCCCTCCCACACACTAGAGCAACAACCTCCATAAAAAGACACACATTTTCTCAATCGTCCTTTTCCGTATATAAATAATTATTCACTCGTCCTTTTCCGTAGAAATAATTCTACGGAAAAGGCCGAGTGATGTTTCGTATGACATTTTCATTCCCGTTGCGTCAATCAAATTAGGAATCCGCCTCTCAAGAACAACACCTCTCTGCAACAAATACTTTCAACATTTCAAGAGGTGTTTGTTTCTGAGAGCAGACATGTAGAATCAACTGTATAATCTACGTTCCTGCTGAAAAGCTGCACTGTTCATGTGCAAAAATCCAAGAGATATGATCATGTGGCAGAAAAATAATTTGTTGTAATAAAGAAACATGACAGGTCACACTCCGGCTATCATTTTGCACGTTTCAATGACAAGCTTTCACTCAATATGACACTCCTTGTCATTAGACAGCGAAACCTCCGATAAAATTAATTTCAGAAAATGCCAGTCACGCGTGTTCAGAATGTTTTCATGTTTGTCGTTTCATGAATGCCAAACCTTGTTTAGTAACTTAAAGTAAACTATAATTGTTTGAAAGTTATGCCCTACATTCCTTCAGCGGTACATGTAACACAAAACAAAGTTTACGTTAGACAAATAAACTATACAAGTACATGTGTAGGATATTTTGAATTGATTTTCTGTACTAATTCTTTCAGAAGCATTTTATGTATTCACCCATCTGCCAATATGCCTAAACTATCGGGATTATGGGTAGGGTCTTCATGTCGGAACGGTTAATATGTTCTTCGATGATTATAATTATTTTATTTCAACAGCTGTATTTTGTAAACAAAAGACACACATATTAGTTAGTCGCCATGTAATTAATTGACAACGATGCTCTATTCTGTACGCATGTATTTCAAGAAGTTTTGAAACTTTGATACATGTATAGCTTATTTTGAAAATATGATTGATGATACTTGCGTTCATACTACATGCTTCAATAAGTTATTGACGCATGCGCAGTGCTTCTCATGCATTATATGATAAACTTTGCGGAGCGTTAAGTGTATCACTAAATAAGAATTTCATTATTTTGAAAAATATGGGCAAACGCTAAGTTATAAATACTACGAGTTTCATACAAAATTTAAAGAAATTGTTCTTTAAGACAGCATATTACGCTCATTCTCATCAGCACAGACTTTAAGGTGCTTAAAGTAGAGACCACGCGACGTTCCGATTACAAAGCTTTGCCAACTTGTTAGACGATTACATGAATACAAATTCATCAATTGATTTATTCGACAAATAAATATTTAGATATATTGCAGTTATTCTGCTTTATTGGACAAGAATAGGATCCCATAAGAGTCCATTAATATAATAGTACGACTGTTTCCAAATAAAGACTTAATAAAACAAAATGCGTTTCTGTTGTTTCGCGTGCTCCAGGCAGTAGCGCTTATAACGACTGCATGAGGCAAAATAAGCAATATCAGTCGGGTGATGAAACGACCCGCTCGGGAATTATTGCTTCAAGAAACACGTCTTATTTCAGAAGACTGTGGTTCGTTCTGTCATAATGCGATTTTTACTTTTTCTGTACGTTTTGGGCAGCCAAAATAATAATCCCCTTTTTCACATACTTTGTCAGTACCTTGAAACATCACAGTACTATATATTTTCATATTTGTACTTTCAAACGAAAACAGCAGCTCTTTATTTTTATTTGAATTTTAGCGACAAACTTTATTGAGCCACCGTTGCAAAGTGGTAGCGAGTTCGCCTCCGGATTGGAGGGTACCGGATTAGATTCCCACAGTGCCATGTAAAGGAAGCGTCCTTAAACATTAAAACAAAAATAATATCAAACAGGGAATGCCACGTACCAAAAACGCAGCCTCCCCAAAAAGACACACTCATTTCACACCCCCCTCCAAGTGGTGAGAGGCCAAAGAGTGGTTAATATAAGTTGTGAAAACTCATTTCGCAATCGATAGTACTAAATAAATTTCCAGCTTTGAGCCGCATCCCCAAATGTTAAGTATTTTATACTTCAGCGAAGTCGGTACTGTAAGAAAGGTCATTTATTTGCCGAAGTTGATATGAGTGCCATAATTGTTTAAAGCTGAATAATAGTAGCCTAAAAATGCCACCGTCCTCTGAATGAAAAATCTAATGATTTAAAGTTTTGAAGCAAGGACTTGACTCTCCTTTTTAGAATGACTTTTAGTTGTTGTTTTTTCTCCATGATACGGTAATCCTACACCTATAAATAAAACGTCATAAGCGATAGGGCCATATTTATTCCAAGACAAAGTGGTCAAAGTGAGCTTTTAGGATCACCAGTCGTCGTCGTGCAACGTGCGTCTTGCATCGTCAATAATTTGTTTCAAACGACATCTCCTCTGAAATCACTGGGCCAATGGTGATGACACTTGGCAGGAAATTTTTTTGCATGAAGCTATATCAAACATGTGTAAAGAATTCCATTCCATGCAGAAGCCTGGTTGCTATGGCAACAAATAGAATAGTAAAATCGTAAAAATATTCTCAGAAGCCACAGAAAACTAGAACTTAGCATGCGACAATACCTAGTATAGCTCTACCAAGATTGTTAAAACTATGACAACGGTGCAATATTGACACTCCGCGGGACATTTGATTTAACAAAGGCTTAGATATGAAAAACTTTAAACATCTTCTCTTCTGAAGCCACAAGGCCCAGAGCTTAGATATAATGTAACATTGACCTGTTGACCTCTAACAATAATTAAAATTGATTTTAGCAACCAGTGACTTCGTTAGTAACCAGTAACTTCCCCTTGTAACCAGTTACTTCCCCTTTAAACAAGTGACATCCTTAGAAACCAGTGACTTTCCATAGCAACCAGTAACTTACCCTTGGAAAAAGTGTCTTCTTTAGCGACAAGTGAATTCCTTAGCAACCTCTACATTATCTTGCCACCACTGACTCCCTTTAGCAACAAGTCACATTCTTAGGTAAGTGTATTGGTTGTCAAGAAAGCGATATAGGGCCATCATGGCCATATTGTTTCGTACAGAGCAGTAAGCCAGTATTTGGTATCTATATTCGGCAGGAATTACTTACAGAAATGTATAAGTGTTACGTTGAATTTACTTTGATATTCGTACCGTGATGTTCATAACTGATATCAATTCAAAATAGTATATGCTATCGCTCGAACTTAGGTAACACTGTTTTTTAAATGCAAAGTGACACACTCGAATAGGCATTTCTCTATTGGTCTCTCAAATAGAATGACAAAACAAGAGCAAAAGAATGAGAAAGCGCTATCTTGAGCGAAAATATTTTTGCTCGAAATAAAAAATATCAATCTGTACGTTTCTTAAATTTCACGGTGGCGCCTACAAACATTTACTGAATAAATAAATTATGAGGATAGACTCAACATTAAACACAAAGATACGATTTTAAAAAGAGGATAATGGTTTCAGGTTGAAATTTAATTTGGAATGTATGCACGGGGGATTTTGATATCAACAGGTTGCGCAAGACCTGCCAATATTTCATGATTTAGCGTAGCATTCTGGTAATTACATCGGTAATGATATACATCATTTCTAAATAAAAGAATACCACTAGAAATCTTTCAATTATTTCTTGACAAAACAATTCTCGTCTGCTATTTTACAGCTAATTGTTCGTGTTTTGCCTTATTTACAGGGAAACGGTTTGATTGACGGGAATATATTACTTGATGGTATTTTGACTAGGAATTGAAGTTTCTGAGGATTTTGTTGATAACCAATGTCAAAACAATCTTGTTTCGTAAATCACACATCAAAAGTGCGTCTAGAAGAAATTATGATGCATAAGCAACAGTCTGACAATATTGTTATTTAGGGTTGATTATTGGAACACTAGTTCGGAAACGGAAATCAAAACGCGGGGATAATATAATCGCAATCTACTCAAACATTTGAAGTGAACACGTACTTGATGAAGTGGCACATGTAACGAACGAAAATAAAACAGATTAGAACGTTTCTGTATGCTATAGTGTACCTAGTGTTAATTTATAAATCAAAATGGAAAATAAACAACATTATACGGGATTTAGTGATTTTTTCCAACCGGTTCTCTTTCTATACATTTATAATATACATGATTACATTTCCCTTTCAATTGTCCAACCATGAGATGCATTTGTCAGTTGATAGTTACATTAGAAAAGTTTATATCATTTATATTTTACCTCTTTTTAGTTTTTTTTTGTAAATTTTGTATATTCTGTATATTTCATAGTACTATCAATCCGCTTTTTCTGTCCCTCTGATCTCATGCAAGTTTTTAAAACATTCACTTGGTCGTGAATATCTTATTGTAAACAATGAAGCGTGTGCGTTTTTAAGGTTATATAACTTTAACCATATTATTATTGACTGTCTAATTAATTCAGTGAGTTACTGTGGTGTCGAGTCGAAGGTTCGAGTCAACTCATCTGGGGTTATATGTCGAGCCAGATTCAAAACGATCTTTTTTAAACATATATTGCCCTTTCAAACTGTCCATATTCAGTTATGGTCAAGAAAGAAGCTGAACACAATGTACATGCCTTGATAGCATGTGCACACTGAGTTCTTCCGCGTAGTTTTATAGCTCGGATGGACAAAATAGTGTCTATATGGTAAAGATCTGTGGTGCAGATTCATTATGTCTGTTTAAACTGGTTTAATTTGCTGTAAACAAGGTGACCAAGTGAAATTCATCTTAATCTATCGAATCACATCTTATGTTTTCTAAGAAAAATACCTGCAAAATTTGTTTGACTTAAAGAAAATGAATAATTGCTATTTGCGAACGTGTCGTGTTTCAATTGATGGAAACAAACATATCTGCCTTAAGAGTTTTCCGTCTACTTATATTTTCAGAGTAACACATCTTTCAGTTTTATTTAAAAGCTGACAAGATTGTGTCTAACCTTTTCGAATACATGTAAAGCCTTTTTCTTTTTGCTTTGACTCCGTGCATTATAACGTGTTCCACACATCCAATTGTTTTAGATTTTGACGTTATATTTGATGAAATGAAAATACAACCTCTGCAACATATGACAAGTCACTGTGGAATATCTATATCACTCAAAATTGCATTCCATATGATATGTTATAACTATGCAGACAGACAAAAGTAATTTTAACGGGAAGGGCAATTGTTCTCAACGATATAGATATGTTCCATTACTGCAGACAATATTTGAAATTAAGACGTTAATAATGAAAGAACAACGTAAATCATTTGGAAATTTTTAATTATTTCTTTCGACCGAAGGTTACGAATTAAATACGATGATCAAAACACAGGAAAGGAAATTCACGTGACTAATCACCATTCAAATATTGTGATGTCATTGCTAAACCTTTATGTCTTATATCATAATTATGCTTTTCTACTAATAAATAAAATCAATCACAACTTATTTTTGCACAGCAAGTTTTGACTTTATTGCACGTCTTATTCAGGTGCAGAAGTCCGCTAAAAGTAGTGCGTACCAGTATCACATTTGTTGTTTAACAGATGTGTTTTTATGTTTAGTATACATGTGTTGTTTAAAATAATGTGTTAAAACGTTTAGTATACATGTGTTGTTTACAATGTGTTTTAAAGTTTAGTATACATTTGTTGTTTACCACATGTGTTATAAAGTTTAGTAAACATTTGTTGACTACCATGTGTGTTTTAAAGTTTAGTATACTTTTGTTGTTTACCACATGTGTTATAAAGTTTAGTAAACATTTGATGACTACCATGAATTTTGTTGTGAATTTTAAACTGTAAATCTAAAGATAAATGGTAAAGTCGTAATCAGAAGTGTCTGTCAGTGACATTTATATTACAATAAGTCGTACTTAGTTACTGATCGTTAGTGCATTATGACAATGTCTGTTTTGATAACTGGAACACATACACGAGATGAATCATGTAACAAAAAATAAATAATTTTACGCCTATTGAAAATAGTTTGCATAGAAAAAACCAGGCCTTTTTTTAGAACACAAACGTGCCAAACAATCGCACATCAACGTTAGCTAGTTTGTCCTGAATTTGATCTTCTGAGTTTTATGTTTTGGTGCATATAGGAATGCGAACAATTGCGCAACTTTATATGCTTCACGTGTGCTTAATTGAGTTTGATATCTAGTTTACTAGGAATTAGAGAATACTGACGTAGCATTTTCTGTATATATTCCGGAGATTAGCCCAGCGTGCTCGGGTGCTGTTGGTGATAGAACTCATCCTGAGCGAGATATTAAGCTTTATTTTGTCTTTGATTTCTTATATCACTTGTAATCAGAATAGTTTTCGGAATTTTCTTTTTCTTATTTTCGAGAGTTGCCTGCAGTGCAGTATATCACTGATAATGCGTAACAGATATATAAGATAGTTAGGTCGTATTAACACATCAATAATATCTGGACCACATGCATCGTTTGAAATTAACTTGTCAGTAACTGATGTTGTATACTTTGGCTAGAAATGAATGCTTTAATTGTTCACGTGTAAAAGAAATTATAGCAGCTGATAGCAATATTTGTTTTTGAAATATAGATAAAAATATATGCAAGCGGTATAGCATTCTCGTTCCTTTGGCATGGATGCTAACCTTGTAAATTGCTCGTTTTCATACATGTGATGATGTCAAATGAATCATTTTACATTCATCAACTGAGTTTGCATTAACAGTGATTGAGATAAAATTGAAAATTCAGTATGACTGTTACAAATTTTCCTCAAGTTTTCTAAAAGTGATTAGAAATATACTGCATGTTCATCCTTAGTTACTGTAACAAGCCATTTTCTTTTTATTATAATTCCGGGTTAATAATAGATATCTTATTTTCAATATTATCACAGGACTAGTAGAGACAAGCTTATTGAAAGTTAAATAAAATAAACCATATTACTGACACAACATAGCTTTAACTGGGAATACGGGAATCTAAAAATGTTATTAATAAAGAAATGTGAATAATGCACACCTTAAGTCTAGACATTAAAATATAGGAAGTTCAGCGTATATGTTACATGATGCCTTTTTTATTATAGATTTGAATGATAACTTCCAACTTAAAAGCCTTCTGTCAAGTAACACTTTATAATCAATTTATGTTAATTTAGTCATCAAGAATATTAAATTTTGAAGTGTTTTTAAAGATGTATTACCGTTCAAAATTTCAAAATTTAATTATGACGAAGAGCACTTCTGAAATTATAGTTCATGTAAATAATGACCTGTGACAAGTTATTTATCTTACTGAAAGATAGGAAAATAAATAATATCCGACAGAAAAGGAGCATTTTGAATTTCTGACTATGATAGTCAAAACATCGTTTCACGGATTCTCTCTATATTCAATGAAATCAAACTGAGATAAAGATTTATATGTCTTTGTTATTTTCCTGACAATGATTTATTTCACGTAGAACAAATCAATGATCTTAGCCTTTATATAATCAATATTTAAGGTGCACTATTTATTATGGCTTCTGTTATTTTCTCATAGTTCAAGGAGACATTTTTCTGAGATGTAAATGATCTACTGTATTTATTATATATTTTTATGGTATGTATTTTTTATACTTTGGTGCGCTGTAGGAATTCCCGTGGTGTTTTTTTTCTTATTTTCTAGTATCATTTTGAGGCTTTCAAGAAAAACCATTCGTTTGTCATTAGTCGTAATGCTACATATAAAACTCCAAAATGTAAGAACGTGTTTTTTTGTGTTTGCGGGGACCTTGGATAAACAGCTTAATTCGTTAAAACATATCCTAAACCATAAAATAATTTTTCCTCAGGGGTATTTTGCCCGGCAGGATGAGCTTCAGACCAAGAACACTGCGTCAAAAATTAACTTGACGAAGATGAATGTTGTTGCGAAGTAACGAACAATCCTTTTACACAGTAGAGAGATGCGCCATGTGACATGATTGCGTTGTCTGTAGCAATACTGTTTAAATTCAACTAAAGTTGCTTCTAATCTCAAAGGAGTATACCACTTGCAAACATGTTTAAATAATTCATAACCCCTGAATACAGCTTGAAACGTTTTGTTTTGTGGCTTCTTCTGTTTGAGATACATTATGTACTTATTTCGTACTACGAAGACCTATTTTCACTTCGGTTTGCAGCTATGTTATGAAACGTATAAGTTACTCTGTTGGTGGCTACACATAGTAGTTCTTTATTTCCCAACTGATGTCAGAAATGAAAACAAAAGAACTATTCAAGTTAATATTTTTTAATCTTACACGTTTTTGTTAAGTTTGGCATATATTTTCCGTCATGACTGGAATAAAAATATTTTTTTTTAATCAGCTGAAGTTTTGCTCCGACGTCGGTCGCAAAACTTAGATGTTATCCGCTATATTTAATATGTGGTGAGTAAAAGATGCATGGATACTTAAGCACTAGATCGAACATATGCGTCTCTCTTCATTATAAAATTGGGGGACTTCTGAGATAAAAACTGTAGACACAGTCTATTTTGTTGGAAAAGCAAGAGTTGTCGTTTGTAATTGAGTTGTTGTTCATTTCGTAGAGGGCGCAATCTACGCTGATAAAAATTGAAAAAAGCGCTTTTCACGTTTTAGGCGTAACCTACGATGAGAAAAATGGATACATGATTGCTTTTTTCCACTTACACAGCCTTTGACATTATAGAAACGAAATGCAGTCGACTGAATATTTTTCGATGGCCTTTTTATTTGTTTGTGTAACAAACAAATTTACTTACTGTTTTCCGAAGCCTACTTATTAAGTACCAAATCTGAAAGCAGTTCCGGCACGTCAGTCAGCATATAATCCCAAATTATGAGTCTTCATTTGAAACCATATGGCAATTGCAGACATGTTGTATTATTTAAATATATAATGTTATAAACTCATGCATCATCAGCTAAATTTTGTAAGTATAACTAAAGTAAACTGTTTCGAATAAGAACCGCGTATGTATTTCATTTTACAATGATGCGTAAAAATAACGGACTATTTACTATAGAAATAGTTCCGATTTCTTAACCCGCCGGCCATTTCTTAAACCTTGTGCGGAAAGTAAACATATCTTTTGGAGTTTCTGTGACAACAAAATGTCTAACCCTGATCGTCATTTTAAAGAATGAAATATTTTGAACAGCCAGGAATATTTACGCGCATGTTTACACATGCTGTTTTTAAGATTATATCCTTCCATTCATAAATTTTATTCAATGCGCGGCAAGGGACGTAATTATAACTTTCCGTATTGCTAATATTTTTATTCTGCGGACTTAGCGCGAGCTAGTCTGCGTTCCTACATATTAGAGTTTAAGCAGAAAACAAGTGTTAGGATACGTTAATGTCGATGATATATTTCATAGGTGGTGATTGTTTAAGTAGAAGGCAATTTACCCTATATTCGAATGTAGGCCTCGTTATCTTGAAACGCATCGAATGAGCTATTTTGTTAAAATACATATCAATGACTACAGAAAATTTGAACATCGTTACTTCCTGGTCTCAACCATATTCGTTCTATAAATGTATATTGTGGCATTATAGATACGCATTA
>JAUMHA010381884.1:0-12427 GCA_032359765.1 Saxidomus gigantea
ACACTGACTGCTGCTGTTGAATGTTGCATACAATCATAAATTGCGTCTTTAATATAGAAACATTGAATGGAAATACTGCCTACAAAATAATAGTCTAGATACTGAATTAAACCATATTGTTACATAATGTAACCTGGTACAAATAAAGTTGATTGTTGTTGTTGTTGTTGTTGGTATAAACATCTACAAAATGTAAAAAGGTAGCCTTCGTGTTGTCTACTTTCCCTAAGTAGCTGGACATTTGAAACTTGTTTTAAGAAAGAAGCCCATCTGCATCCTTTTATAACAAATATTCATGCACACATAAGTAACAACTGCATTTGGAAGATGTTTGAGTTTTTAAAATGGTGAGAAATGATTGTGGGCCATTCGTAAAACTTTTTTTGATAAGTAAAAGCAATTTTTCTAAAGACAACTAGCTAGTTTGTCGTCTGACCTGATGAAATTTTCAGTGTTTCAACAAAACTCTTAAAATGTTACTTCGAACAAATTTTCAATAATTCTATCAGTGAACGAGAAAAGCAAGGAAGTCAAAGCAATTGTTGTAACAGGACTTACAATGAAAATTGACTCATTATCTTTTAGTAAAAAACATAATATTGAATACAAATAAGTGTGATGACTTTTGTATTAAAATAGTTGGACAGACGCAAACGTAAAGAAAACCCCATAATATTCATGTTTGACAGAATGGCCCACGACTAAATAATTTGAGCTTGGTTTTGAGATTTCAAGATAAAAAGGGAACAATTTGGTGTTTGAGCGATATCATTGGTCAAAGTGAGATATCTGTTTTAGATAGGAGGCATATAGGGTGAGCATGCGGGGGTCTCATCATCCGTCCATATAACAACGGGAGATGAGATGGACCTTCAGTCTGAACGTTTTACTTCACATGATGGTGTACGATAATGATTTTAAACTTCTAATGCCGGCTCGCCTCAGAGAGCTGGTATAACGATCGGATTTTACTACAAGAACAACCTTAAACTGCAAACATCTCCAAAAACTCAGCGATTCCTTGAATGAGTTTTTGTAGGACGTGTACTTTATTATACGACATATTTTCTAAATTTAATCTAAGGTACACCAGGGGAGTGGTAATACATTATGTCGTTGCAAAGTGAACGGTTGTCGAAAATAATGCGATATTTCACCGAAAGTCATATGAAAGTGCATTTTACAACGTGACAAATAATATCACACTCATGTTTAAAAGTCAATAACAATGACACAGATAAGCATGTTTATCGAACTATCTTTCAAAATCTTCCAGTTTTAGGCGCAGCCGTATTAAGCTCGCTTTAAACTTTTTTCAACCGACAATAAAATGAAAATTTTCGTCTGTAAGATACATGTACCTATGAAAAAGGTCAGTAAAATTCTTTTGCGTTTTCAGTCTTTCATGAATGGTTTTATAATTTTTGTACGAATATAGCTCATATTTATCAACATAACATGTTGTTACCTCCCGACTGATGTTTGATATGAGTGTAAAGTAATTGTACTTTTTCAAACTGAATAACGATCAATATTACTTGTAAAATAGAAAGAAATATTTTATATAAAAAAACAAGGATTAAGTTTGTTTTCCTGATGCACACGGCACTTTTCGTTCAGAAAGGCTAAATCTCTAGGCATGAGGGAGCGAGTATTCCCAAGCAATGAGGGAGGCATGCTTATAGCTTTAGCTCCATCTTTTTATCGCTAATAAGCAACGTTATGACTTGAATAAGAAAACACGTATAGATACAATGTGTGAATATCCTTTACTTTTTATATGCATATAAATTAAATTATTTATTGTAGAACAGTATGTCAAAATTAAAGCAGTTTGACCTTTCGATTGTATATCTATATTATGAAGAATTGGAAACTTCTTATCCTTTATGAATAGGAAATATTTAGTATGCACCTGGATGATATGGTACTTTTTCTGAATGTTAAGGAAAGTTACTTAGGAGTCATTGGCAAGCATTTAAATGTTTTAACTTCGTCTCTGCGTATAAAAGTATTAAAAACGACTGTAAATGTGAAATATCTACCTTTTCTACTATACAAGAAAATGCATGTAACTTTGTTATAAAATGAAAATGAAATAATTATCGTATTCCAAAAATGTTCATATACTTTAATGAAAAAAACACTTAGAAAGTTATGCTCAAATATTGGCCTTTTCTTGTAGACTTTTCTTGTGCCTCATGATAACAATTTAATAATTTGTGTTCAGTGAAAAAATTATATAGTGCAGATCATGATAAGTTGATTTAGATGTTCAGATTTATTATGATCTGCACTGTTTGCAAAGGTAAAGTCATTTGCTGTCAGCATGTAACAAGGTATAGTATTTTAAACGCGTCTTTAACATACGGCGTCGGTTAATTGTTGACATATTAGGCATGTGTTTTGACAAACATCATGATGTACAGTATCTGAGGTCAATGTGAAGCATGCGTGAAACGCTTGCGACCCGAACGCCAGTATACTATGGGTGAGAGGTCAAGGTCATAGGGACCTGTTTATAGAAATTTAAAGATTGGCCAAGCTTTATCTTCTAAACCCTTACTGTATTATGATAGCAAAGGAATTATTACTATGAAATCTAGCTACCCATCTCTTAAAACCTATATACTCAACATCTCGCCGACCATCTTGTTTAAGGTAATTATTGTTTTCCATTAAACACAAATAAATTTCACGCATTCGTATTAAATACGAGCTATATAAAATGGGGATGTATACGCAATTTAACAATGTCGACGGCTTCCGAATACGTAAATTGGGAAATAAAATACAATAATTGTAAAACAACTATAACACATGTACGTCTGAAATCATGCAAACTCTGCATAAAAAGTATCTAAAAGTGAATTATTCTTAGATATAATACACATTAGTTACTCTTTTTATATCATTATGTAAAACATGTCAATTTACACATACCCCCAGTGTGCAACATTGTACATACGGCACGTAGAAAAAAACTGTATCATGTCACAGGAATGACTTTGAATCATTATTTCGACTTTAAGCTATCAAAAACGTTGAATCTGACACCAACGGACTTAAAGTTAAGTGGAGATTTATCATGCAAGTTACATTTAATACTGAAGACCCGGACTGCAAGATGATTAAATATGATTTTTGATGGACTAATACACAGATTAATATTACATCCAAACTTCGAAAAAGGCCTAAGTTCACAAACCTCATCCCCTCTTTGAAAATACAAACCAACCAAAATTGTCAATAGACAAGTACATGTATAATGATTTGGTAAGTCTATGTAGAAGGAACATAATTCCATCTGCCTACCATAAATTTTGTGAGAACTTGCCTCACATGCAAAAGGCATCCTGCAGTCATTGGGAATTTTATAATTGCTAATATCAGAAAGCTAGAGAGTCCAGCAGTTCTTGTTGTTGTTTCTACAATTCGTATCATGATAAATTGTAGCTACAAAATGTAGTATACATTTGTTTTGACACATAGTTATAATAAATTAACTTTATGAATAAGTTTTGCAAACACCCGACGTTTCAAAATTGAGACTGTGATTTTAATTATATTTGGCACCTTATTTTAAAGCTATTACTCTAGTCTATAGTTTGTGTGTTACTGTTTGAAATAAATTAAAAAATAAATTGGGCTAGCTTGTTCAATTTATATTATGAATGTCTCAAGTGTGATTCTAAATCCATAATGAACACAAATTTTAACCACGGTTATGGTATTATTATCTGCACAACAATTTCATAATGTGTATGACGTGCTACGGGTTGGCTCCTTTAGTACAAAATAATATACAAAGTGCATGACTTTTTACGTGTAATTAAGTTAGCGCAAAAGAGTCATGCACGTGACAAAGAATTTGTAATAAATCTTTATACGATACGGAAATGAATGTTTATAATGTTTACAGCAGTTAAATATACGTGATAGATACTAACTTCACACCTCAGTATGGTATGAAAGAGATTTACTGGATATTAATTTAGTTTATATCCAATTCCATAATCTGCTTATAAGCACATTCACTAAGTATAAATCAGTATAACACAGTATAACACAGTGTGACTCAGTATAAGACAGATTATGTCAGTATAACACAGCATAACGCAGTATAACTCAGTATAGATCAGTAATAACTCAGTATAACTAATACCCCGACATTTTTTTCAAAGCAAGCATAAATTGTGTTTTAAGCATAGTTTTGCCTTTTTATCAAACATTTACTTTACAATATGAACAATACTTCAATTTATCTAATATGCTGAAAGCATACGATTAGGTTTCGTACAATCTAGTAGTTGATCCCAGCATTTTGTCACCGACAGCTACTTCGTCCCTCATTCACTTTTAGAAGAATTTACAGTTTTCGAGAAAAATTGTTTAGAGTGTTTGAATAAATAAAATTAAAGTTCTGTATATGTGCAAGCTAATACAACTATTTAGATTAAATAAGCAAATCTGAACCATACTTTAAATTAATATTTAATTAGTATCAACTGCATTTGGGTGAGGTTTGAGTTTCGAAAATGATGAGAAGTAATTGTGACTCATTCGTAAAACTTTATTTGATAGGTAAAATCGACTTGCTAGTTTGTCGTCTGACGTAATGACAATTTCAACGTATCAGCAATACTCTTTAACTTGGTACATGCTACTTCGAACGACTTGTCAAAACATATATCCAGTAAATAAGTAGAGCAATGACGTCAAAGAAAATATTGTTACAGGACTAACAATAAAAATTGACTCATAACTTGTAAACAGATTATCGCCTACAAATATGTTTGAAGACTATTGTAGTAAAACAAATGTAGTGTGACAGACCCAAACGTCAGCACAACATAATATTCATGTTTGACAAAATGGCCAACATGTAGATCTATCTGTGCTGGTTTTTGATATTCATGATACAAACCGAGCAATTAGACGTCTGAACAATATATTTCACAAGATGGTTTGCGATTGTACATCCACTACATGTTCCGAACTACGAACAAAAGTTGGTCATACCCCTTGTATTACTATTTTTTTTATCTAATTGTTTACAATATGGTTAATATAAACAAATAGTTGTAACCCTGTGCTGAATTGAAAATGATCATCGGAGTATAATGATCGCAATAGGACTTTGTTACTTATAGATTCATACAATAGATAGTAAAATCGTCTCATTTAATGCATGTTGGAAGGACTTGTACTTTGTTATACGACATAAATTCTAAATATAATCTAAGGTCAAACAGTGAAGTGATAATAAATTACACGTTATTTTAGCTGTCGTTTTAGAAATGTTATGTGAACGATTATCAAGATATCCGAAAATAGAAAGATATTTCACTGAACGTTGTATACCAAAGGCTTGTTACGACATGACCAATGATATCACACGTAACTATGTTCAAAGTCATAAACAATAATGTAGGTAATCATGTTACTACCTTTCAAACGGGTCACTGCATATATATTGTATCACTTGTAGTTGAGATATATTCCATATCCATTCAAAACAAACGCATTTTCTTTTTATTTGATGCTGACTATTAAAACAAAATATTTAAGTTTATTCAACACTGAAAAACAGAAATTACAGCAGACCTGTTTCACCACACTATGGGTGTTATGATACGTATATCATCACACTATAATTCACTTATATAACACAGCATTTCATAGTTTCATCAGTAAGCATATCAGTTATTTTCCATTTAACACAAATAGTTATAAAAATGATCTATATAACATGGGGATATATAAAAATGTACAATGTAGACCATACCTGTGAAATACTGTGATACAGACACGTCTCAAATCATGCAAACTCTACAAAATAAATATAGAAAAAAGTAAAATATTCTTTTTTTAAGAAATATAGAAAATGAAGTATTCTAAGTGACATTGTTACCATATATAAGTGTCACGTATTTTAAACCTCAGGTTGATTATCTGATGACTTCAATGTCACAAACATTGATAACTAATGCACTAAACAGAAAGTAGGCCACTTTTATATCGGAAACAATGGCTGACACCAATGATTCAGGTAAGAACATTTTGGGGTAGTTTGTGTTTGGATTTGTTTACGTTTATTTTTCATACGGTGATAATATATGATCTGAATAAACTGCTCTACTTTACACATTCTTTAAAATTTAAGAAAAGCTGATTTTAATTCACAGACCTAAAATATATTTGTACATGTATATAGCTAAAGTGCATCTAAATTTTTCTGGACATGAATCTTACTTTGTGTTAAGATTTAATCGTTGGATTGCAAAATGGTCTGCTTAGGATCCGAACAATAATACACATTGGCGTTCGTTTTTAATACACCAATCTTTTACTTTAGATATTCGTATTTTGCTCGTTGGGCGGACGGGGCATGGTAAAAGCTCAACAGCAAATTCAATAATCGGCACAGAGCAATTCAAAGTTTCTGACTCGGCCATGTCAGTAACAACAACTACAGAATGGTCTAATGTAAGTGGTATGACTAGTTTCCCAAAATTACCATTAAATGTGTTTATGTTCTATATGACCACATGTTTGTCAGCTACAACAGTTATGGCAAAGGTATTTACATATCTACTGTCAGATTAATAAAATAAAACTATCACCCGTGCGATGTTAAGTAACTGCCATTAATTCTTTTTATTATTATTATGTCTCCCGCCTAGTGGGTGGACACAAATTAATTGGTGCTGTCAGTCTTTCCGTCAGTCTGTCACAAACGTTTGTCCGCAAAACTCCTCCTTCACGCCTAAAAGAATTTTACTGAAACGTGGTAGAAATGTTTAGTACCATGTGTTGTCGTGCATATCGTAAGGATTTTCCGCTTCGTTGATTTTTGCATTAGTTATAGAATGATAATCTTATCGGCGCTTCTTTTTCAAAACGCCATGTCGGATTTTCACAAAACTTTGCAGGAAGAATTAGTATGAAGTTTATTAGTTTTGCGTATTAAAATTTGGTGCCACTAGCTCAAAGGTCAAAGTCATGTGAGGAGACATACGTTTTTTGTGTAAACAATCTCTAGTTTCGGATTGAAGAAAGCATTAAAAGCGATTTTTTCTGTTGATGAAGATGTATAATAACATACGATTGAATTTATGTTTATTCTAGATAATTAATCGGTTTGGAAGAAAAGTTGAAGTTGTGGACACACCTGGTATATTCGACACTCACCGCCCGGAAGAAGATATCCACAAAGAACTTATAAAATCTCTCCTTTTCACGACACCAGGATTCCATGCAATTGTATTTGTTCTTGAAAAAGGACGTTTCACAGATGAACTTGTTAGAACTAAGGATTTGTTCTTTTCTTGGTTTGGGCCCGGAGTGGAAAAGTTTGCCTGTATTATACTGACGCGCACTGATGACGAAAGAGCTGTGGATACATATTTATCAGAAGACATACCACCGGGTTTGAAAGATTTAATAAAGAGATGCGGAGGTAGACGTAGAATTGCACCAATCGATAACAAAGCAGGGCAAAAGAAAAAGGAAAAACAAGTGGAGCGTGTTTTGCAAATGATAGATGAAATCAAGCAAAGTAATGGTAATAGACATTTTTCAAATGTTGCATTCCAATTAGCAACGCAATATGCATACAACAAGTGTTCAGGACAGATATCGACCCAATCAATACACATTTTGCGCCAAACTGGTTTAGAAATGCAATTGTCTGAAACGGAATGCAGGATGCTTGATACGATATTTCAAATAAAGAAAGATTCTGCCTCACATGTTGAAAGGGACACAACTCGTACAACAAGACTTGACAGAAAAGTTGACACAAGCACCTTTTGCGCAAACTATGGACCTCGAAAACCTGAAGAAATGTCCGCAAGAGCACAGGGCAAGACTTATGGCGGAAACGGTAATACTCCTGACATGACGTCTGGGTCAAGGTCAGCAAGGGAAAACCAATCGATTGACCATGCACACGTCAACGCAATCAATTATAATTATACGTCTCATGTTGATCTCGGTAATGCAGATGTTGACCCAGTATATAGATTAAAGGATGATGTCAGCAAAGGCAAAACTAATGAAAAGGGCTTGTTCAATTACTTTAGAGTCTTGTGGATTCGGAGCAAGAAGTTAAAGTGTACGATACTTTGAACGTTCGTTATCTAATTTAAAATAATGTATAATCAGACAAACTGTAGAAATGTTAATACCGGTTTTATGACATTATCTTTTCCTGTAGTTGTATTTTATTCTGCCTATCATTTCGGTTTGATTTTAATTTAAGATTATCATAGACTATTAAAAATCTGTATTGTTTTGCTGCTTTTCATTCGTAAATCTTAACACATTTTATCAAATTTGCGTAATATGTCAAACGTGAAATTTGCGAATCTCCCTACGATTAATAGAAACGTCATCATTTGTGGGTAAAATACAACTACTGATGTTTTGTTCTATTGTTAAATTACCAAAATCTTCACGTAGCTTAAAATACTTGTGATATTTGCCAAAATCGTACTTGCTGCATGTAAGTTGATAATTTCAGAGAACTTGCGCACTTTCAGTGGAACAGTGCTATTGTCTCACTTCGACAAATATTTGGTACGCAGTTCCTCCCTTGTGCAAAAACAAACCTAGGATTTGTAGAAATTTCAATATGTTTCGTTGTAAATCGTAAGTAAGAAAATTAAGGCTTCTAAAACAAATTAATTTCTCATTTCTGTCAACCTGTGACCTCACCGTCTGTACCTGATTCGTATACTGTGGTGGTTACAAATCCGATTTCTGCAGCTTCGTCGTGAACTTTTCAGAGTTTGCTGACCTAGACATCATGACCGTTGACAAGTGGTGACTGCGCCACAGACTGTGCCAAAGACTGTGTTAGACTGTTATTTATTAAAATAACATTGCGATTTTATATTACAAGTAATTGTTGTTTTACAAATGTCGTATGTTGTAATATTGCCTGTTTAGAAGTTGCAGATTTCAAACAGGCAATATTACACTATATGGCATGTGCACTATTACCACAACAAATTTGTCATATCACAGTCCTTTTATAACACCTTAATTGTACTATGTTTGTTTGTCTTCGATTCTTCTTTATTTTTCATTTCATTATAAGGTTACTGTGTCCCTAAAAGGGGGAAACTTAGATTAGCATTCGTCCGTACGTCCGTCCGTACGTGCTTCCATGCTTCCGTGCAAAAGGTTTGTATCGCGCGCTCAGCAAAAACTATTTGACCTAAGGTCATGAAACCCTTGATGTTTCGAAAATAGCAGTATTTGAGTTTGTGACCAACACTGAGCAAAACGTATATCATTTAGGAAACTTCGAAAGAATAGTGTTCAGCATACGAAGTTGTGCACATGGGCTTTCGCAAATCCTTGAATCCTAGCATAGCAGAGTTATGTTCCTTGCTTTGATAAAAATTGCAATTGTTAAACCACGTGCTCAGCCGAAGTTTTAGACCTTAAGTTTTGAAACCTTGTAATTAAATGTATCAGCATGCGAAGTATGGCAGCTTGAGCTTTGCATTACCTTCGACTGAGGACGACCTGAGTTATGGCCCTTGATGTATGGATTTGGTTTTGCTATGCTCGTGCTGCGTTATGCTACCTAGTACCACGTTTCCGACACGTTGTTGCCACGATGTAGTACGTTGTGGGAAAACGCCAGCGAATTTGAACATGTCCAAAATTAAAATTTCAAGATCACGTTTTAGCCACGTTATCCTACGTTTGCTCACGTTGTAGCCACGTTTCCCAACGTAGCTTAACGTGGTGGCCAAAACGTGACACTATGGCTAGGGCATTATTTCGACATTTGCGACTGTATATACGGTCCTACTGTTTGCATACAGCTTTAACGTTAAAAGTGTTTGCGACCATTACCTTAAGGGCGGATATTCTCCAAACTGAGGTTTCCGGTCACATTTTCTGCCAAATTGTGAGCAAGTCCGTACCGTGACATACACCCATGAGAAGAAAATTTCAGAACTTCATCTTTAATGGTAATCAAATTAATATTGAAAGCGTCACTAGGCAAACCAATCATGTCTGTCACGGTCCCGTGTTTGGCGCCAAATGTCACAGGACGTGAGAAAAATGTGACGCCCAACTGCGCTATCAGGCCGCTTAACATGTTCTTCCCAATTACAAACAAGACCGTACCGTGACAATTGCATCTGGTTTTTGTTCTCTTTACAACACATGTTTAGGTATCCTTTACCTCTGTATATTCATTGTACTGTTTAATTCATGACTGCAGTAATTGCATAACACGAAACATATTCCCGACAGAACATTTCATGAATAAACAACACATTATTTCATTTTATTGTCGGGATTTGATCGTTCTGTGTAACTATATACATATACTATGACCTTCAAACAATGACATATAGATCTTTTCATAAGCAAAAGTATTCTGCTGATGAGTCTTTTTTTTTTCTTTTTTTTTAAAAGGTATTTAGAGTGAAAAAGAACATAATTGCTCACATGGTAACAATAGATGTCGATACAGGTAAATTCTCTGTGACGCGTAGGTTCGAACCTCAGAAGATTTTTTATGTGTCTTTTTTATATCTCAAAATGTTCTTTTCTTATTTTTTATATTATCTTCTTTCCTTAGATTTATTTAACTTTCAAAAGTTGGTTTCAATTTACGACACCTCAATATTACTAATACAATACAACTGAGTGTCTCTGTTAATGGTTTCTGTAACGTAAAAAGTCCTAAAAAGTGAATCTCTAGCATGTCCGTTCTGCTGCTGCAGTTTGTCATCTCTTCATGCCGTTGCGGACGTGCTATGCAGGTGAATGTTACTAGTTTCTCACGACGACAGCTTCGGCCAAAACTATAAGTTTATTAATATTTCGCATCGCATCGCACCGTTATATCCATATTTAGCAGTTTATGAAATATACACTTAAGCAAATTGCTGTAATATTCTGTTTATTTACAAATTTGAACAATTATTTAATGCCAAAAAGTGTTTACCAAGGATTCTAACATTATCAGCGGTTGTTTTGTTTCCCCAACTATACCCTACCGCGCTATGAAAACAGTTCTAAGAATCATTAATATTTGATAAAAGTTTACATAAAATGTATATATACTAGTAGCGATTTTTCACACGTGCATAAAAATGACTCTTTTTTAGTTGGAATATTTCAATTTTATAAAAATACATTTACATCCTAATGCACAACGCAGTATTATACATTTATCTCTAATTATCTTCAAACTGATAAATTTTCAGATAAAATAAATAAAATTTTGCATGGAGTTTGTGATGACACAGTATGCGTATATACTTTTTTTGTTTTCCATAAAGAACATATTCAGTATTCTATAATTATAATCTAAATTTAAGTATAGTTTAATGTTATGGTTTACGGCTATATGCAATTTGTTGGGAAAAACGAAATATTTGAAAATGTTTTTTCAACCAAAAACAAAATTACATGTATATTAACTAACTGCGCAATAATATCATTTCAAATGGAGTTATCAACATTTGACCTACTGAAGTATTGCAGTTGTACTACCTGCTTTAAGATAACAGTATTCTGACTGGATGAAATCGTTAATTATATGAGTTAAAAAATTGTCAGGGTATTTGCCAATACTGAATATTGCACTGATAAAACAATTTTCATGCTTATATCATGCGCTATTTTATAATGTGTGCACATTTTTTGGAAATCACAACGACGATTGGTATGTATGATTTCAACTGATCAATTGATTCGACAATCAAACTGGTGTTTCAAACAGAGTTGAAATCTGTAAAAAGGACGTTTTTAACATCACGCGATTAAAGGTATGTAAGTTTAGCCTTCAAGTTGAACTTTTTTAACTCTTCTCGCAAAGATTGAGCTTGTAGTATCTTCATGTGTCCGGAGTCCAGCGTCTGTCGTCGTCCGTCGTCTAATGTTTGTTTAAAAAAAACATCCCCTCAAAAACCGCTGAGCCAAATTAAACCTTACTCCAGAATCGGTTTCCCTTGAGGGTCCTTTATCAAAAGTGTTCACTGAATATTATTATATGCAGAACTCTGAGTTTACCCCGTTTTGAGTCTCTTGTTTTACATACAGTTATACAAGGTCTAGAGCTTAGATATATTATTAGGGCGTCGTTCGTTATTAGTTTCCTGCCCCTGCGGTCAATATTACCCAAGCAAGAGGGGTTACTTGTGTCATGTAGACTTATATGGGAACAATTAAAGAAACCTTCTCAAAAGCTAGAAGACATAGAGCTTAGATATTTGGTATATAAATTTGTCTAGTGAACTTCTACAAAGTTGGGGTTAAAACCACAGGTGGAAGGAACATACCTTTGACTTTTTTTTTCTTAAGCTAATGTCTTTTTCTATGCGTTTTGAAATTGATATCAGAATAAATAATTTAAAAAAATTTAAAAATAAAACTATAGTCTATA
>JAUMHA010381895.1:0-12426 GCA_032359765.1 Saxidomus gigantea
AAACGTTTCTTTATCTTATATGATATTTTGTTACAGTGGTAAAGATTTAATGCGGATGTGATGAAGATATATTTGAACTTATTTTTATCACAGAGATGCTTGTGTGTTTTGACATTCGTTGTCAGAAAGTAGAAAGAAGAAAAACCGTTCAACAACTTGCTTGCCAAAGTCAATAAAATTTATCCGCAAATTGGCGGTTACATTATTTTTAATTTGTTTAGCCGGCTGCCAATTTGAGAGTTTTATTAGCTTGTTTAAACAAAGCTCGCAGACCATCATCAAAGTTTATTTCATGTGTGGTAGTCTAACTCGAAACTCATTACTTAATCAAATCATAAATTTCCTTTTTATTATGTCTGTTTGAACTTATGGGTATAATAGTTTACTAGAAGGTATGTGTCGTTCGGTTCATATTAGCTGTTTGAAAAGAAAACTGTTTTAAGATAGAGGGAGCAATTTTACAAATTGTACGCCCCTAACATTTTGCCTTTTCTCTGTAATTAAAGACATAGAGCGACCTACATATGGAGAACAGGTTTGAGACAAAGAAGTGAGCAATATGTCAGCATTTACAGTTAGACTTGAACGACTATAATCCCCAAGTGAAATCTGAGAATTAAAGAAGGTCCCGCCAAATATTTTGCTATTTCTACTTGGTGACGATGCTTTTGTGCTCAAACTCAAAGAATGAATATAATGAATTGCACGAAGCACTGAAAAAGAATAGAATGAAAGAAAGCAAACCGATGTCTGAAAGTCCGAAACAGGATATATGACTAAAATAAATAAAATGGTTGGATATTGGAGAAATGTTTGTAACTATTGACTGCTGTTGTTGTTCCTGCAGCAGCAGTAGCAGCAGCAGCAGCAACATCAACAACAGTATTACTAATAGTATGATAACAGAAGTGTTTAGCACAACGTATTAATTTCGGCTATTTGCGGCGTTACATATATAGCTCTAGCTTTCTTATGGGCTAGAATGTATATATAGTAAATTTCCAGATATGTGTGGCTTGTTTTCTTAAAAAATTAGGATATTTTCATATTGCACATCATTTACCAAGCGACTTCAACCCTTATTTAGACCCCCAAAAAAAACCAATAAAAAAGGTATACAACGAGGTGATAATCAATTGTTACAGAGATATCGCTGTGTTAATACAAGTATCATTAGCATGTACAGGTATGTACGATGTGAGAGCAAGCATTAGTGATGGCGATTTACATAAGCTTGTTACTCAGCCCCATTTCCCTTGAATTTTCACAGCAAACAGAAAAAAGCAATGAAAACTGGCATACAAATGAGACATACACTGCGTCAATAGTAAACGGGTGATGATTAATTATAACAGAGATAATGCTGTGTTAATACAAGCATTATTAGCTACGTGACTTATTTAGAAGGATATGTGCTGTTACGGAAAGCTATCGCAAGCTATTTTACTATTTATTTCAAAAAAAGATATCTCTAATTTCAAAGAGATACATTTCGTTTCAATAGAGATACATGTATCTCTTTCACACCAAAAGATATTTTTGTATCACAGAAATATATCTCATGAACTTTAAGAGATATCTCTTCTACTTACAGAGATATCTGTTTAACATCTTATAAGATATATCTTTCTTTTTTGTGAGAGATATTGCTCAAAGTTACAGAGATATCTCTCTATGTTTAAGAAATATCTCTGTATTTTAAACAGAAACCTCTTTTTCAGATATCTTTTGAGGTAGGAGAGATATCTTCGTACGATAGAGAGTAAATGCACTCGCCTTAGATAGCTCTTTTCCGATAGAGATATCTTTCTTTGCAATACGGATGCAGTATACGACATAGATATGTCAGTCAGGCTTAGAGTGATCTAGCCCTATTTGGTGTTAAGCTATCTCTTTAATCTAAAGTGAAGATATCTTTCTTAGTAAAAACGCTCCCTTTTGAAGTTATACAGATATCTTTATGAATTAAAGTGATATATTGTTGTACGCATTTAGTGTTATTTGTATCACTGCTTGAAAAAGTTTGGCCATGATCCTCTGTCTTTGTTATTCGGTCAGTACATTTTAATCACTCTTTGTTTAATGTTGGGTTTGGTAAAAAGGTATATTTTTTTATACTTACGACGAATTTCAATTGATTTTGCGCCCAAAGGCGCATTGAATTGGTATTTGCATTCAAGAATGAAATAATTTGTTCGTATCAGCATCCTCAGTCAAGTAATGCGCATGTGCGAGCTTTTCTACAGATGCAAAACATAGTAAGGACGAAACATAACAGACAACACACCAAAGAGGCAACTAGAACTGTCTCTTATATTTCAAATGTGAGATTACAGTCTGATTAAACGCATTATAAATAATCAGCATTATTTCACGGTGGTATTTTGGAGTGGCTATGTCTGTGTTGAGGGTTTATAGACTGACTTATTTAAAAGAAAACTCCAAAATTTCTTTGCAAGACACATTTCTCTATTTCACTTAATTTGGGCTTTTTTATTTCTATTTTCATAGCGGTCTAAAGTATGTATATTTTTTGCTATTTTTGGCGCCTCGTGCACAGTCTGTTAATCCCGTTGTTTAGGTGTAACGAACCATCTATCAATGCAATGATAACGTAGATATCTCATTAAACATATTAATAATGACACGAAACTTAAAACAAACGGATTTTTCACAGCATGAATGTGTTGAAATATGGTGATAGGAATCTACTTCAAAATGAAGTCAAGTCATCAACTAGCATCTACATGGGATATCATGGTAGGGGTGTATCTTGTCGGGCACCGGCGGACGTTGGGGTTTACATTCCGCATTCTAACGCACTGCTGGCGTAATCTCGTTTCTGATTGGTAACGTCATTTGAATTTGCAACGTATAAAAAGTCGCAACTATCAAAAGAGCAGGAATGATATGATCGCATTGTGCGTTAGAATAGGGTTAACCATTTAATGATTTTGTCATTTGCAACAATATGTACGGTTTTTTTATGTTCGCCGTTGCGATGTTAAAAACCGTATACATGTTAAATTTTTACAGCATAAATGTTACATTTTTGACAATTATACGGGTTTAAATGGTCGCACCGTAGCCGTTAAAATTATTTGCGAACGTTTAAAACCGTATTTACAGTCGCAAATATCAAAATTACAGAACAGATCACCCTATAATTTACGTCTCACTTTGCATGTTATAATATTTCATAAATAAATGATAAAGTTAGATATGTATGTTTTTTCTAAAAGCTCTGTATAAACCTTATATAATTTTATACTTTGTTATAAAGGGATGACTCAGCTCGGATTTCAGTTGACGTCAACGCAAAAAAGAGAGGACATTTTGAACAAAGTTATCAATATAATACGGAAATAGAAAATCAAAAACAGAGAAATAATCCGTATTGTATGTAGGTGCAATCCGCCAAGTACCAATATTTGTAAAAGTATATCCAGTTAGTCCATAGAGGATTCAAACATACATGACGTCTCGTTACTACTTTTTTATACGATGACGTCACCACAATCGAGTTCATGGTAGTATAGTAAATAGTACCCTTTCGAACATTTTTTTGGGTTTAAATTAACTTGTTAGAATGGAAATATATTTTACTTTTGAGTGATGTACCAGTTAGTATATCACTGTTTGTCGTTTAGGTGCTTGCCTTCGTGATAAGATTACTACGCATCTAAACTCCACAAAGTGATATATTGACCGGTATATCACTCAAAAGTAAAATATACTTTCTAAGTATCATGACCGGAGGAATTTTTGTTGCTACTCCTTTAACGCATTGACCACGTGGTAATTTTGAACTGACCAAAACGTCTTTAAGAAATAGGTCATTAAGGAATAAAAGAAATGACACGGGTCACAGTTCCCGGGGTTGACCAACTAAAATTACTAACAGTATTTTGGATGAGACTAAAACCGAGGTCCCATGTATGGGTGCTATACACCTGGCATGTATAAGAACCAGGGGTGTCTCTGGAATTGGGACGCTTTCTGTATCTTGCACTATCCTCCGAAACCTAAACTAACTAATCTCTTCTGGGGGCGTTGGTCATATGGGAAACCGGTACCAACGATAAAGCCCTAATATACATACATACAGTCACCTCATGATTTTTTTCGGCAATACAAATTTAGCAATATTAAGGCCAAGCAAACAAAATATATCATTTCATCGGTTCCTTATTTGAGTTTAAATAAAGAACAAGGAACCGATTATCTACTCCTTAGTCGTTTCATGTGATTTTTCGTCAAAATGTCTGCAAACCCTCAGTTTGAATATGGAATAACGAACGCTTGCCTAGTATCCCTTAGCCGAAAATAGAATAAGGAACTGCCATTATACTCATGTTTGATATATACTATGAATTGATTTACAGTCGATTGCGAAACAAGTTCTTACAACTTTTATTAATCGCGAGTTAATCGAGATGGAATCTGAGGCGCCTGGGGCGAACACGGGGCGGCCCATACCCATGCTCTATTTAGCGGATAAGGGTATGAAGTTGAGATGTCGTTGTTTTCAAACTTGGCGAATTACAGAATGCACACTCTACTAGTTAAATCCTGCTTTTAGTTAATACTAATTTATTTAAGCTCGATTGTGAAGAAAGCTTGAAGCTTATCGAGTCACTCTAGGATCTGCTTCCTGGAAAATACCAGTACTGGTGGCATATGAGGAGGTTCGGTCGTGACCCGAGTGGGGCTCGAACCCGCAACCTCCGAGATGAACGGCAGACACCTTAATATCTACAATCACCGCTGCCCTGATTTTATTGCTATGTACCAAGATACAACTTTTGTAAAAAGAAAATAAAAGTGTAAAACAACTGCAAGATTAAAACGGCTAAAATTGCCTTTTCGGCAATCAAATGTACATGCATTCTCCATTTAGTTCGTAAAGTGGTATAGTAGTTAACAAACTTGTATTTAATTTGTACCTTTAATTGACCTCTACTGTTAACCGAATTTAACATTATTCAATTCTCAACTGCACTTAATGCAAAAAAATATCTTTTGCTTTTATCAAATTTTCATAACCGACCCGCCCTATGTATCGAATACCGTCAGTTCAGTAAACTATTATTGCCTAATTAAGCATAGCATATAAGTTAGTGAAGGGTCATGTACTTTTTAAGGAAAGCGCCGTTTGTCTGTTTACGCAAATTAAATATATAAATTGTAACAAAGTGGCTTTTGTCTCATTCAAAATATTGATACATTTAAAGTTGGTACAAACCCGACAACAAATAACTGATAACAGAAAATCAGCCATACCCCGTTTTAGTTTTGAAAAGAACTTGAAATGAAAACTGTAAAAAGTTCTGTGACAAAGTACTGTAACTAACGATGGCTCTATCTTTACCTTGAACTCGAAGTAATGTACTATATCCCCTGATAAAGTGCTACACCGCATACCTTTTAGATATCTTATTATTACAAACATTGGCCAATTTTAGTGAGCCCGGCGGTAGATACAGTTAATACATGCAGTTCTTCTTTCAGTCTAAACTTTGTAACAAAAACTGTTATCTCAAAGAGGTTGATGTACTCGTCACATTCCACAGGTGTTCTCCTACCAAGAAAAGTCTTGATACCTCATATCCTAACGTACTAACGTTGTAACGTCGATTCTGATTGGTTACGTCATTTAAATTCGCGAACATAAATAACGTATATACCGTCGCAAATATCAAAATTACAACACAGTTAACCCCGTTCTACATTTAAGCGATTCTGTCGATCAATTCTATCAAAACAGATTTCTTAATGATTGTATTCCTCATAATACATTTGTATAACGCACTAACTTTGTAACGTCGATTCTGATTGGTTACGTCATTTAAATTCGCGACGGTTGAATAACGTGTATACCGTCGCAAATATTAAAATTACAAAAACTTAAACCCGTTTTACATAAACGATTCTGTGGTAATACATGTGGCTTAGGTAGGAAACTAATACAGGGAGCCTATAACATACAGGTTCATCGGTAGACCTGGGCCAAGTTGTTCGAATCTTTAATCGGCAATCAAGTTAGTAATCGGTCGAATTTAAGGGTTATATTTCTACAGTTTGAAAGACTTGCTAAAACAATTTTTGTTTTTGCATTTTAAGAGAATGAGGACTGAAATCTCTTAAAAGCAAGATCACAATATTTCACTAGCGTTGCCCATCAAGGTTATTTTTTCAATCAAAAGTTATAATATACAATTAGCTAATCAGCATCAACCGGGCCCAGAACTATTTAAACTATCACTTAAAAAGTTGAAGAAAATATCTTTTTACTTTTGTAGCATTTATACTTTAACATTTACACTATGCTTGAAGATTTGTAAGGTATAAAGAGGATGCCTCCCCGACCTGTATTTAACCGCTGACGGGGACAATAAATAGGGTATACCCGAACAGGGCCTAAAAAGCAACAACTTTTTATACATATTAAAATCTTTCTAGTAACTGTTATCTATTAAACAAAAGCTCAAACAAAGTCCGCAGCTCATTCCGAACGTCGCGGGTTAGAACTCACGACATCAACAGACGAGGTTTACTCACCGAGTGTTCAAAGAAACGTGGACGAATCAAGCTACATCTTAATAGACTGGCATATCAGCTCATCACTTACTTCTTCCCTCTTTCCTCTTCCCCTTTGCCGCCAAAAACGGACTGGCTTCAATCAGATGGAAATAGGACCATAAACAAACATTTATATGCCGTCTCAGAATTTAGGCTGAGTCATTTTTGTTTATTTGATTCTATTTGATTTTTTTGCTTAACAGGATATCCGACTTGTCTGCAGTACCATGGGCGTGTCGTTGGGCTAATTATTATGAGATTATATCAGTTAAATAGTTGTTATTTAAACAAATTGTATCTTGATTTTAATTCAGATCTTGATTTATTATTCTAAAATTCATTGCTTAGGTCAATAGGGACTAAAATATTACAACGGTAGTTGGTACTCTGTCACGGAATGTTATAGTTCCACTAATCTAAAGGTGCACACCTGTGCGTTATTTTGTGCCTTGTAGTTCAACAAAATAAATAGTTGGTTTCTGAAACGGATTGTCAATTTACAGTTGGAACCTACATGCGCTCGTGGTAATCTTAGCTAAACAATCACCTGCAAAAGCAACCGGACCTAACGTATCGTAGTGGACAGTTTTTTTCATCATTCGTCTCTGTTTAGCAATTTTTGATCCACCCCTTGACTGATTGTTTACTTAAAGCAGATTTTACCGTACACTGTAAAAAATCGCCGTTGATCTTACGGTAAAAGACCTGGCAGCTTGTTTCAAGTTATTTCACCGTTTTTTTACGGTTACGGTCAACCGTTAATAGTGGTAACGTCAAGAGCCCGTAACATTTACCGTACTATACCGTATATTATTACAGTACAAACTCATGCAGCTTGGCCCAGTCCTTATAGAACATGCACAGTCCTTTTGGTAGACTAACAACCATGTACACAAGAACATTTGAGTTTTTACGGAATTCTCCGTAATCTATATTTAGGACGTTAAAACGCCGTACGGGACAGGTACCGTCAGTGACCGTAAAGTAAAAGTAACGGTAATATTTTACTTTACAGTGTACATGTTTATTTTGTATTAAGAAAATCTATCTTCTCGATCTGTTTTGCGTAGTGGATATGCAGGAACATGACTCCGTTGTTCGTCCTGTAGGCACATTAATGTAAATGGAATGTTGCCGCGTCCAGGCTTCATACACGGACTGTTAACTCTGCCCTCACACTTTATCACCCACCCAACACATACTCACAAATATTTTTTTTTTAAACACAAGCCTCCGATAATCGACTTTTCATCAGTTCAGCATTCATAATTTTTTTTATATAGAATCCAGTGCAGAAAAAATCTGTACTTGCAGCAATATTGGGGACGTATTTAGATTCGAACTTAGAATATACAGAAAATGTTTTCATAAAGTGTAAGTTATTTACACGATACTGCAAAATCCTTCAAGGGGAAGTTTATCTCTTTCAAAACTGATTGGAAATTCCTTTTTGTCCGGAGAGATTTCATGTTATCTCGGAAACCAACGTGATATACTGAAAAGTAATACTCTAATGCGGTGTTAAACGAGATATGCATCGATATTGTATCATAGAATAAGTAACGGTTGGTAAGAAACTAGGATCACCTTGAGATAAGTAATGTATTTTTGGTGTATGTAGGTTCCAATTGTTTTGAGATTGATTTCTTTACAAAGAGCCGGAGGGAAACGGGAAATTCCAACTGTCTACTGTAAATTCACGGCTCATTGAAGCTCGTGGCGTGTTAGATTGTGCGATATTTTCAAAATTATGAACATTCATTTTGGGTGCGCTTCGATTACCTTCCCTTGTGTTTGGTGTCGCTGTTCTATTAATGGACACCCATCCTGCGCAGACAGCTTACGAATCATGTCATTCAAGACAACTTCTGTCTGTTGTTGTGTTTCTCACATAATGTGACACAGGTTTCCAGTTTGAAAATAAAGTAAGCTCACGGCTTAAAAGTTAATTAAATTATTTGCATGTACCAAGCTGGCGATGGAATATCTGGTATCGGCGATTAAATTCTGTAAGAAGATACAATACTTCTTAATATTTTGCCAAATATTGTCACGTACTATATGTTACTATATGTTACTGTCACGATATTAAGATGATGATAACAGTCACACGCCTGGAAATGTTACAACAGAAACCAAATACCCGCCAACACTATCCTGCAATATCGTACATGGTGTTGTAGAGCGATAAGTTTAATTATTTTTGACCTTGTCTGTGTACTTTTCAATAAACATGCCTAATAACTGGGTCAATATAATAGAAAAAGTAGTCTCCCTTTGTGACAAAAATACAGTCTCACTTCTGTTTGTTATATATTTTTGCAAAATAAATTGTTTATAGCATACAATTTATACTGTCAACCCAAATTCAGTGGATCTGGTTTGCAATAATATGTGTTGTTTTACAGGAAGTTGAAAAAATTCGACGGAAGCGTATCGACCCGAAGGGCAGCTGGCTGACCTTTGTAAATAGAATGGGAGACACAAAACCAGAAAGAAGAAAAAAGAAGAGAAAAAGAAATAAAAAGAGTAATAGTAACATACTGGTAAGTCGTTTGTATAAAATGGTTCATAGAAACCATACATATAGTGGGTCACTGGTTCTCCCCAGCAGCGATGGTTAGGTAAACTGCTAGCCTGTAAAACTATCTGAAATACGGTAACTAACCACGACAAAAGCATGAAAATCAACTGAGGAATATCTTGGCCGGGATTTCCTTATTTGATTAGGGCGATTACAGACTGTTCCTAATTTAACCGCTCTGTATAGGCGAACGTGATCTGACAGCTTGCACATCTGTGCAGTCTTGCGCGGATCAAGATGCTTTGGGAGCTTGAATGGCACTTTTGCAGTTGTACATATGTACAGATCAGTTAAAACTTGTCTAAAAGCTTCATCGATTCAACTTCCAGGTACAAAATGAACAAAGACGTCACCTCCCGGGTAGGATACACATGGACAAAGAAGTCAGTGATGAACTGTTGAACACAGTCGTTGTCACCACCAACATCAACAGCAACCAAAGCCCAAACAAACGCCTCTAAATACAACTGATTAATACAATTATTAGTCACCAACCGATCATAGTTTGCTCAGTTCTGCCCTTCCGTCAGTCTGTTTGTCCGTCAGTTCGTCCGTCTGCAGTTCGTGTCCGGGTTGAAATTTCTTTCTGCATGAACCGATTTTCAATTAAAATAACTTCAAACATCTCTTTCTCATTACACAAGACTGTGTCATCGCCACATCCAGGCAATTACTTTGAAAGTCAAAGTACACTTAGACCTAAAACCTGTATAATAGGGTTAAATACCAGTACCCCACGTCCGGATTTGTAACATCTACAAAGTCATGCATATACTGACTTTGTATCGCATAGCAATACTCCATCCACTTGTTGTTTTTATTTCAGTTAGGGCCCCCTGGCCCCGCAGGTCCGCCTGGGCCCCCTGGGCCACCGGGAACAAGTATTTCGAAAGAGGAAATAATCAAAGAACTCGAAGATCTCATAAAAGGTTTGTTTTTCTTTCCACGCTCTGGTATTAAAGCCCACCCACAGCTCTAGACATCGTTGTTTCAGAAGTACATGCATCGTAGTAGTACTTTGTAATGACGTACGACAGATAACTTTATTTGATAGCTCAGTGGTAAGGCTGTTCGCCTCCGGAACGGGAGCTTCGGGGTTCGAACCTGAGCCTCGGCACGATGTGTGTCTCTGGACAAAGACACTGATGCCACATGTGTCTCATTGCACCCAGCTGTAAATGGATAGCATCGTGTGTGATGACATCGAGCATGTGTTTTCGACACCTATAACATGCGGGGCTTTCTTCGTAATCGAACTAAAAAATTCGTATAAACTAACTTTATTAAGATTGTTTTAATTCCACTCACCGTGGTAGTGAGTAGAGGCATATTAGTGTGGCTAAATTGATTGAAATGTACGCATGACTGAACCCTTAACCTGCTGGCAGTTATTGATATGACCTGTACAAGAAGTGCATATCCGTCGGTCCATGATTTGTGCACTGAAGAACTGCACGCACACATGGTATAAATGTATCTGACACGGGGTACAAGGAAGACTCATTTCAAGTGTATACCATCAGCCTGTCCCGTTAATCACGGTGGGGAATCAAATGATCGAAATAATCTCTAAACAAAAGTAAATCTATGAAAATGTAAGAAAAATGATGAAAACCGTTTAGCTGTAAATATTAAATGTAGCCTATCATATGGCAACATCAAAGTATCCTAGAACTACAATCTCAATCATAGCCACCTTCAGGTTGTGCTGGACACTTTAAGTAACCGTGGTTACTATCAATTTCTTAAAATTAATAACGGATCGATGACCAAACAAAGTAATTTCATGGCTTTTATATTTTTAAGTGACATCCTAGCTGTATTTCTGTATTCTGTGTTTTTGAAGAAAAAAACTGTTTGTCATCTTCAACATCGTTTGTTTTACAAAGTGGACACATTATTTAAAGACTACTTGAAGAGTGGTTAAAAACGCAGTTTATGTACGTACAGTCGTGTAAGGGAGTGTCCTCGGGCTTATTATTAAAGAAATCTGAGATAATGATCACGGATAAGTATTAACTTGCGAGTGTTTTAACACAGTATTATCTATCATTGTAATATTATATCATTAGTGTCACGTAATCCATACACGCCCGTATATTGAAGTTGTTGTTAATATCAGATATTGAATGGCATCGTATTCATTAGCCTTCTTAGGTAACATAAAAAAAAGAGGTTAATTGTCTGTTCGTGAGTTTTTTTGGTGTTTTTTTTTCTGCCAATGACGCACGACTAAAATGGTAACCCAATTTATAGAACAGAAGCGTAGGATATTGAAGATCATGTTAAGTTGAAGGAAACTTGAAGCATTCTGCGGGCCGATTACAACAGTAATACTGATTACTGAGCAAAGGTAATAAAACAATCAGAATGCTAGTAAAGCTATCTGTAACATGTGTATTTGATATTTTTTCTACCTTCCTTTGCAGACTTATTACTGTTCACAAAAAGTAGCGCAATTTACATAACTGTTCTTACGTACGCAGAAGCAGATTTTTAACAATACACTCATCTTAAAGGGGTATTACTTTTCATAGTGTCCGTAATAGATTTAAGAAATACATAAATCAATGATTTATACTCCTTGAATAAAGAACATTGCCCAAGTTATCACGGAATCTGTGTAACACTTTCATTTCCGTTGAATATAGAGGAAATATGTAAGAATGTGTTTTGACTATCCTAGTTCACCTTTTCTGTTAGGTATATTCTTATTTTGCCTGAGAATAAGAGAACAAAATCAATATTACTCATCTCTTACTTGTTTTCGAACCATCTGTTGTGTTAAAAGCTTTTTTCATGACCATTATTTGAAATTATTATACCTCACGTGCTTTTCCCTATATAAAATTCCAATACAGCATCGGAGAACAAAAAATGATGTTACCCATGTAACATCATGATGT
Source organism: Saxidomus gigantea (assembly GCA_032359765.1). Taxonomy (NCBI): domain Eukaryota; kingdom Metazoa; phylum Mollusca; class Bivalvia; order Venerida; family Veneridae; genus Saxidomus; species Saxidomus gigantea. The sequence continues at coordinate 12,073 of JAUMHA010381895.1, forward strand.
TACACCCCTGTAAGTCTAAAAATAGATTAATAGAGACTTGTCTAAAAACTATGATGTTACACCTCTGTAAGTCTAAAAATAGATTATAGACACTTGTCTATATCAATATTGTCAATTTCTTAATTCGTAGTTTTTCGGTGTAATAAAATAAATATCACATGCACTTGGCGGTGATAGCAGATATTTTGAACCCTTGTAAAGTAATGTCAACCTCGGCTTCGCCTCAGTTGACATTACCTTTCTTGGGTTCACAATATCTGCTATCACCCTCAAGTGCATGTGATATTTATATATACTCAGTTCCAAAAGAAAGTGTGCACTTAGGTTTTTGTTAATTTTATGTATTATTTTTAA
>JAUMHA010381906.1:0-12424 GCA_032359765.1 Saxidomus gigantea
AAGTAAAGATTTTGGCAGATGCACTGAATATGTCAGTACGTATAGTACGGCATTAGATACTTAATAGTATGTCACCATGACATGACCTCGCGTTTGTGGCGACGCTCTGCGAAATAAAGGAGTTCCAGTACTGCCGGAGACAAACATATTTTTCACGCTGCGAAGTCAGTTATCGATGTACTCAATTATTGATAATTTCGTCAATTTAATTACTTTCGTTGACACTATGTTTGAATTCCACTTTGGCAAACAGAATTGACAAGGCGAGTTGAGAAACAGACTGAAAAACGCATTTTATGAAAAATGCATTACAGTATACTTTTGTTCACCAGACGTCATTATGAATTATGTAGGATAACATGTTACTGCACTGGAATTGCGGTGTGTAAAGTTCCGCGAACATAATTTACATGCACAGTATACTTATTCATAAAATTACGGTCTACACTTATCATAAATGGAATGATACCGTAGCTCTATCGTTGTGATTGAAAGACGTCTCTGTATATGTTAATCAACATTTTAAATAAAACAGAAGATCTATATTATAATTGCTCTCGAGGTCACTCCAAAATACGCGAAGAAACCTATATGTAACATCATTAAATACTGTTTGTCACTTGCGTGAAGTTTACCATGCGGGTTTTTGGGCGGAGCAAATTGACGACGTGAGAAAGAAGCTGGACGCTCGCACCTAAATGTCCTTGAATGGGGAGGAGTTAACCTATAAACTAGCTCTAATAATAGTTTCAATACCGCACTATGAGTGACGTAAGATAATAACTGTATCGATTGCCAAGATAGCGAACGGGCAAACCTAACTGCAACGCGTTGTAACAAATCAGTTAAATATTTTTTCATTAACATAGATAACAGATATAATGTCAACTGCGACAAAATGCTTCCCTACAAACTGTTATTTATTGAAGTCTCTCTGGACACATATTAAATACAAAAGACGAGTATCCGAATTTATTACGCACGCGATACACGTGTAAATGGAGCGTCTGAAGTTGGAGCGGATCTCTGGTCTAGTTGAAATGCGCTGGATCAAACTAACTACCCTCCCTATCACGATCATAACTACAGATTCTTTCTCATGAAACCACGGACTTAGATTCCATGTCTCGGTGCATGTACAACTCTCATGTAAACGAACCAGGAAAGTAGCACTAAGAAGCAATAGAACACTGGGATACTAGTACTTGGAGACTTCCTTTTGAAGACGAACAGCTGCGGCTGAACACAATAGATGAACATTTTGACCACAACTATCATTGAATAAAGTGACGAATGTTGAGGATTTGGACAATGAACAGGTTAAGTGATGAATATACTGCAGACAATAGTGGTTTGGAAGGATATACCAGATAAAGACAAATAGCAAAATGACGTTCCGTATATTTATGAGTGATTTAAAAAAAAATAATATAATAACATATTAAAACCGACTTCTTCAAACGATATCAGTAGATAATAAAACCTGTGTGGTAAAATATCAACTTGTCGCCATTACTTCCATACACTGCAAGCATCGTAATAAAGAATCATGAAGCGTATATTAAATTTAAAATAATCATAACAGCCAATTTTTCGTCGCAATTGATCTATGTAACATATTAGTTATCTGACAATGACGTTTATATTGACAATGGTGAGATAATGGGTAAACAAGTACATATATGAGATTATTGCGCGCTTAACATCGTTGAAATACAAGATGTATTAACATGTGTTAAATGAATCCTTAAGGATTTTTCAAATATCTAAATAAAGAAGCAGATTAACAACGTTTTGTACAAAGTGCGTGTCGTTAAGCAGACTTTGTAAGTAATAGGGTTATTTTCTGTTTCGTGGAGTAGAAATGAGTGTCTTGTAAAATTTAAAATGCAGTGAATATCAAATTATTATCAAAGACGAAAATCATATAAAATTTTATCCGAACGTCTAAGTTATTTACAGAATTCTCCCAGGACTCATTTCCGCCATCTTTAGTCACAAGTATTTGACTTATACTTAATTCTGTTCTACGCATGCGTTGTATTACACGTAATCAAAGGACGGATCGTTTGCTGAAAGTGTATCTGCCGGGATACATTATTCCAAACTTTATCTACAATGACTCACGAGTGCGTATAAAAACAGCTACGTACCCATGATTGATATATTTGCTATTGATCTCGTTACACCAAAGTTACCAAGAACCTGTAAAATATAAATATCATAACTAGTCCTAGGGTTCTCAAACATGAACTGTAACTAAGGTTTTTACCGACACCCAATTGCCCGTACCTGTACTTTATGACCAACAACAATGTGTGTGCAAATAGTTAATCTTTCTTATAACGATGAAATTGCATGAATACACATAAATATTCTACTCTATTTGACTCAAAAGATAAATGTTCATGTATATGAACACTATATAACATACATGTTTAATTTTCATAATGTGCATATCAGTATATACTGAAAGATGATCGTTTAAAAATCTATTAAAGAATGCAATTTACGGTAAAAATGCAAGTATTCAATCAGGAAAGTTTTTTCTTGTTTCGGTTTCCAGAAGTCGAAAATACACATTTTTACATTTTTTGAAATGACCAAAACTAAGTAATTGTAACAAATATTGCTTTATCAACATAACAAAAAGAAAATAAACTTCATACCTGAAATTCCTAGGTAATTAGAAAAGTCTCCCGGGACTCATTTGCGCCATCTTTGAAGTACAATCACAAGTACGATTGATCAAGTAATCAGTGCGCATGCATAGTACATAAGGGGGAGTATTTGGTCATATGATGCTGGTGAAAGATTAGAGTGACTAACTTGTTGTGGTATCAGATACTAGTAGCTACTTTGTGGGGTTTACAAATTGTGGAGCAAGGGGGTTTATTTTATACGCCCTGTTGAGTACATGTACATGTATCATGGCAATTGACACAATGCATTTTTTAAAATTTGCATAAACATTAGCTATGATAAATCAAAGCACTCAAAATGCTGACAGCAAGTGGCTCACGGATGATTATTTCTGAGTATATGAGTCCTGCCAAGACTTCTTTTTTTCGGCTATAAACCTGCTTCCCTGCTCAACCGTTATATCTATTATAACCTCAAGAACCATCAAGGTCGAAACTATTTATAGCATGTATGGAACTTAAGTTTCGAGTCGGAACATTTCCAAACATTATTTGTTAAGCGCAATTGTTTTCTTTTTGGCTACTTTTAGGGCGGAGCATTTCACACAATTGAAAAACATCTTCAGCATATAATTAAATACGCACATGCGTCTCAAAGCCCCGCAACTATTAAGTATGCCTATGATGGCAAAACTGTACCCAATATAAAATCAGTAAGTCAGGAGTCAAACTTTGCTTTCCGGTTTAGCAAGCAATGTAAAACCACTATATCATAGAAAGATAAAACTAGGCTTAATGTTAAACACGATAACAGTGCAAGTTTGAGGCAACAACTAGTTTTATCACTCGCCTTTATTTTGCCTTTGAACACCAGCAATGCAATATGATATCTGCATCTATTTTCAAAGGATAGGATATTTGATTCTCTTAATAGAACCTGAAAGTCACCTGCTTTTGTTTTATTGATTACTTTTACAGCGCGTTTTTATAGAGTTGAAATTGTAGTGGTATCAGATTTATGTCAATGTCCCCAGACATTGCAACAGTATTCCATGATAGGTAATATACATGCGTTGAAGTAGTTTCATCTCATATGTTGAGTAAAAAGCAACCCTTCTAAAAAGGGCAAGTTTGGAATTCAGATTTTAGTAACTATACTGACGCGAAAACGACTAAAAATTCTTATTATACATGTAATTACTACTGTTTCGTAAGGTACATGCGAAACATGTATATCAACTAACAACTATTTTAACATTATGTATCACGGGACATTACCCCATCAATTCAACACTATAACATTTATGTCTTGGTTGTTGTTCTTGCATGAATATATATAAAATTCATGTTTCTTTAAACCCTCCATCATTAATGTAAAAAACATTATTAATTTAAACATTTTTCACTTAAACCTATTATTTGTTTTTATTCACGTCACACATCATAGCATGCTGTAAGAGATTCGGGTTTTTCCACTGTATTAATTGCTGTCATATTAACACATCAACGAACTATTCTGCTTAAGGAAAACAACCAGCAACATTTAAAAAGAATAAGGATTAAATTCAAACTATATTCACTTTTCTTACTTGTCACTGCTCACAGGTCATTAAGGATTTGTATGTAAAATTAAGCGCTAGTGAAGCAGCGTGAAACAAAATAAATCTATCTAAAACTCAGGAATTTCTGGATATGTCCGTACACACATGTTAACATGTCCAAAGGGAGACCTTTCTAATTTAAGAATACAGTTGATCAAGATTATATGTTAAACATTTGCAGATGTTATTATCATGAAAGGTATTGCATATACGTGGGCAGATGTGTTTTTTTCTCATTCAGATGTAACGGGATAATTTTTTATTGTAAAATCTTCCAAAAACCTTTCACTTAATATGAAGTTACTTTCTATAATTGGTTCGGTAGGGGTTACGGACAAACTCTCAATACTGTTATGATAATAATGTAAATGTGTAAATGTGCGTGTAACTAGAAGGCTTTTTTTTAAATGTGATGTTAGTGTAAATATTATGATAAAAAAACAAATGAAATGGTATTGTGCAGGTTTGTTGTCGTCATACTCTACGTACTCAACACACAATTTTGGAGACTTTCGGACGTCATTAAAAGTTTGTTCGTTGCCTAATGTTATTGTTATAAAGAAGTGTTGTACAAAAAGTGGGTAAGTTACCTTGAGTTATTAATCTCTGAAGTTGCTCGTTTACCGTTTCCGGTGAAAAAAAATCATTTTTCAAGAATAATATACTAGAGCATAAAATGTAAAAGTAATTACAAGAATCAACACTGCAAGATAAAACATACATATCAATTTGTGGATTTCTGTTACAAATGTAGGTGATCTTGGTTAGACGGCACAACTACACTACATGTGTATATTGGAAGATCAAAAGCTTTATGCTTTGGTAGCATACAATTTCAAAAATACCGAAATACTTTACAGGAAATTAAACTGGAACCTTTTTATTTGATCATTGGTTCTAAAATTTATTTATTTCAGACAAATCGGATGTATCATATATCTCTTCTAGCCTATCATCTCTTGTGTTACATTTTTGGCCGTCCTGGAGCAGTTAGTTAAACAGGTTCAAGGGAACTTAAACAGCATGCTAAATTTTAGCGTCGACACACAGAAAAAAAACCATATGTGTAACTGTTATGCCTACTATATATGCGAATGCATAATAACTGAACAATGTAATCATTATAACACGCTAACAGAGGCAGCTTGCTGCAGATCATGATCTGATTTAATCTGTGTAGTATAATCCTGATATGCAATGCTTGCTAATCAGTCAAAAAATTCGACCTTCAACAATTATTAAAATGCATTGTTTCTGTGTAAGTTTAAAGATTAAAAGTCAAATTCTGAAATTCAACTTGGTAAGGCTTAGCTTATAAACGCACTGGTGAAACCGTGTGGTCTCCAATACAAACCCTTCGCAAATTCCAAGAGTGCGTTAACACACAAGTTTCAGTAAAACTTTCACTGTGAAAACGCATCTTATGTCTTCTGTTAGTAATTAACTATCATTTTGATCATAATCAAACATCATTTCAAAAGAAGATACAGTTTATTTAGGATAATGTGACAGTGAAGTAGAAGAGTACAGTAATATTGTGAACAATTTATCGGATATTCTAATATGCCTATGGTATGTTTCTATAGTCAGTTCGAGTGCTTTGATAATATTAAAGCACTCGGAAAAGTAGGCGGAGTTTCGGACATTTAAATTCTTAGAAACTACTAAGCTTATTACTTTTGTCAAATATAATCATATTCTGACAAGCCTTTTCAGAAAAAGAAGCATTTTTAAGTATCTGTCACATCCTCCACGAGGTGGTGGTAGGATGGTGGCAGGGGCTGTAGGAAATAGTGATAATTAAATTATTTAAGCCAATAACAGTTAGATTTTTATAACAGGTTTCAGAGAAATATAATTTTAATGCTGTCATATTGACTATAGAGATAGAAACAATTAAATGGCAATATCTCTAGAGATACTACGCCAATATTGACGAAAGTATATTGCGCGTGCACAATGTGCATTATGCTATGTGTACTTATTTCAAGTTTCAAGAAATTCTATTTATTGGTTCCTACGTTATGGCTTCGGACGGCAAAACAATATTCTACCGCCTTTGTTGGGAGATAATATGTATCATTTCAAACATGAGTCTTGGATAATCATGGTCTACCTGATACTCCAGCAGTTCCATGCTTTACAACTGTTACACTTCGTAACATGTCAAGTTTTCATGAGGAGAACAAAAACTATTGCCTTCTCTTCTATAAATCATGTTTCACAAAAATCCTTAGTTTCTATAATCTTAATACAGCGCAATTCTCAACCATCCTTCTCTACAGTTCAAATTATTTATACACACTCAAATCTTACTGGAGTTACTTTTTCGTAGAGAACATTATATACCTAAACTCAAAACTTTCCCTATCCACTGTAAATAACGCATCCTGGTCTCTAATATACAGAAAAGCAGCTGCTTCCTCCCCACCTCCTTTCAACAGTGCATCTGTACTAGGGTCACCTTCTTCTCCATCTCGTGTAATACATATAAATGAAGCATTCACTTCTACACTGTGAGGTATAGCATGAAGACTGTCAATAAACTTTCGCCATGTTGTCACGCCCATTGCGACAGAGGAAAGATTTATGCTCTCCAGATACTTCATCCCAGATGGACATATGATAATATTGTCAGTTAAGGTGTAGTTACGCAATCCGAGCTCACGAAGCTGGTGCAATGTCGAAAATAGCCTTATAAATTGCTTTGTGATTGCTTCATGGTCAGCAAAATAAGACGAGAAACTACCCAACTCAAGGTAGTTCAGGTTAAAGGCTTTAAATAGAATATCGAACATATGTTCAACGTTTCTGTGGTCCAGACCGTTATGTATCAGATATTCTAGATTTAACGAATTAGCTGATACAAGAGAGAACGTGCTGCAGAGTTCAAGACTCCGGAGGTGTTTATTCTTGGATAGATCTAGGTCATGTTTTTCCATGCAGTCACAGTCTATGTTGATCAGTATCTGTTCAAGATGTTCAGTACAAGATAGGAATGAACACAGCGCATAACATTGGTCATGTGAAATATTGGGACCATATATCTGTAATGCCACTAGCCGAGACATATATGGCAAGCAACGTATCAACGTTTCATATATAGGATTCAGTTCACGACTTTGTGGTAATTTTACAGAAACGGATTGCAGTGTTGAAATGTTTGCTTCTAATATGTTACTTATACACTGCATACTTTCACTATTTATCAAATATTTCTCTCCCGAATACCCGGTGCTTATTTTAACTGCTGTGAGCTGATGACAGTCCGACAAATACCTTAATATAGTATATATTTTCTCTGCATTGATGGGTATATATGAGAACCATATTTCAAGGTCAAAAGACATAACACTTTCAGACGTAATTGTTTTTTTATTACAGTACAGAAGGAAACGGTCGCGGTTTTCCTCTGTGTTAATGAGAACATCACCTAAATGAATTTGTGACACGCAGTTTGTGTGTCTTGCTAGTACTTCATCTATACAACCATAAATACAGTTCTCAATATTTGAAAGTACACGCTGATATTTGAATGTGTCTGAAGAATTAAAATAAACAGATTTTCTCCACTCGAGTACACGTTTGTCATCCCTCACAATATTTTTCACGTAGTCGGAAATATATGCAGCCAGACGTGGCTCTAAACCGCTCAGCATAATCAACACATTTTCCTTGTCTAAAATGTCTTCAACTGTCGCACATTTCAAGTATTCATGTACAAATTGTATAGTTCTCTTCGATATATCAGCGTTTTCTAGCATGGGCAAGGCACGCATAGCAATGTACACTGCAGCTAGAAATTCCTGTTCGGATTTGTGAACAAATGAATATATCGAACTCGGACGTTGGCTTGCAGTAAAACATTCCTCTTTGTCTTCGGATAAAATACCCAGTTTCAAAAGACAGTTTTTCATATTATCCGGGATGTCAAAAAGCTTGAACGATGAGTTCCTAAAAGATACAGATAATTCCTTCTTATTGTTAAACAACGTTTTATACGCTAACCGTGACATGCCCTCAATTACATACAAGTAAATCTTACATGCTTCAATATCATTTAGGTACTCAGGAAGCTTTATATTTCCCAAACCTGCTGATATTTCCCTCATTTCCAAAAAACAACGATCGTTTTGCACTCTTTCGGCATTCCATTCAAAGAATAGTTCCAACATGGTACTGTAGATAGCACATCTAGATGTTCCATTAAGTTTTCCATCAAACCAGAGACAGACTAACTGCTGAAGCATTATTGGGGTGTGTTTTATATCTGACATACGTATATTTTCAATTTCGTTTTCACAGTCGCCCGCAAATTTGTTTCTTATAAAGTATTCATTTAATGTAGATACAGTCCTTTCAATCAAATTCTTTGTAGCAACTTTATCGAACACCTTTAGTTTAACTTTAAGTTGTATTTCGTTTTCAGTAATTTTCAGCGTTTCAAGTTTCCAAGGTCTGGAAGTGGTGATGACAGTATAATTGTTGAAATGTTCTTGCATCGGAAGACCTACTGTCTGAAAAGGCACTGACTCGGTTGAAAATGGAGTCCATTCGTCGAGCCCATCGAGTATTATCAGACAAGTCCCCGATTCGTTATCCATAATTTCTTCTAGAACAGGTCGTCCATATGTTTTACTCAGCATTTCTCGGATGCTTGTCTTATCTGAAGTGTGACTTAGAGGAATGTGAAACAAAAACTCATATTTTCTCATTTCTTCAATACCACCAAACTCATCTTTGTTTGTTTGTTGTTCAGAATGTGCAAGACACCAAAAGTTAACCAAACTTCTACAAAAAGTACTTTTCCCAGAACCAGCTTCTCCTACGACATAAATTGATTTGAAGGGCCGTCCATCTTTTACAAACAATTCTTTCATTGATGAAATTTCGATTTCTTCTATTTGTTTAGCGCCAGTTTGCGAATCGGCTTTTGTTCGTTCAGTGACCATCCGAGGTTGAGTGTAGACATCACTGAAGTCTGTCAGGTTACTTCTTGGTTTTAATGGCAATACTGATACTTTCAGGAGTTTGTCTTTGTAAAATATAACCAACTCTCTCTGAAACTCTAAAACAAGGACAATATTAGCTCACATGGGTTTATTGTAGCAGCCAAATGTCTCTTACTAACTTTGGTGAAGTTATGTGTATCGGTATATGGAAAGAAACTAACCACAGCTAAGTGACTGCGACAGAAGGACGGATGTCCAGCGATCCTAAAAGCTCAGCAATAGCTGCGAGAATTCACGGGAGCTAAAATTCGATAGTTAGTCACTGAAATATTTGAACTGCCTTTTATGTAGAGACCCAAGTATTTATTTTCTTTTTATAACTTACTTATTATTTTCCTTTTAGTTTTATTTTCCTTTTATTGTTTACCTTTATAACTTACTTACGCGTTAATATATAGTTTTAATAATTGGTGCATAACTGAATATTTCTATGTAAAATGTAACCTTTACCTAATTTATTCTGGACATAGTCACCCCGTTTCTTATGCAAAGACTGTACTGACTTTAGATTTTCTAGGTCTTCTTGCAACTTCAAATGGTTCTAGAAACACAAAATGTACAAAACTTAAAATATCTTATGTTGAGTTTTTTTAAGTGAACTGCACAAGAGGATCAGTTCCACGTTCGAACTACTTATACTCTAGGTTCTTGTAAAACAAGTGTCCTGTAGATGCAAAACAATATATTCTAGAAAATAAATGACTATGTTGTATAGAACATACTGATCAACAGAAATTTTAAAGATTTCTTAGTCCTTAATTCCCTGTTTTCAGCAGGCGACGTAATTAAAGGAATAATCAGTGACATACATCTGTTTGTTATGAGTCGTTCCAATTATGAGTTGCCTTTAACAAATATTTCATGATATTCATCGATTTCAATAAAACTAGATTAAATATGTTTAGTTGAAACGGTGCTATTTAATTGACCAAGAAACATTGTCAAACATTGTTCCTATGATAAAGGGTTAGTATCGTAGTTGTACAACAAAAGGTGTCAGAGGTCATATACTTATCATGAGCAACTTGGGTCTTGAATGTCATGAACAATGTGACTACTCAGCTGGAAGCGTTCTTTACTGATTGATCAGAAACAAGTTAAGAAATATTAGCCTTCACATGATATTTGCTAGTCATGATAAACATGTATAATATTCTCTAAGTTCAACGAGCCTGGACCCAACCGTTCTGCAGTTATAGACCGGGAAAAAAAATCGAATTGAAGGCAATAGCTACCTCAAAATGTTTGACTTTCTGATCTCAAAATTAATTTGGGCGATATACGCGTCAAGAACAATATACCTACTCAAATTGGGTATCCTGAGCTCAGTTGTTCTTCGGTAACTCATCGGAAAGCTTTTTCTTTTTACTGAAGACCACAAAAACCTTTAACCCACTGACCTCAAAACATATAGGGTCATCTGCTGGCCATGCTCTTGAGTTATTGATCAAATCCCGTTTGATCTACTTACGAACGAACGGACCGACTGACATCCATCTTACCTGAAACTTTCTCAGTCATAAGTGTAGAATAGACGGTTTAAAACAATTACCTCATTCAGTCTTTTACTTTGGTCTTTTTGCACGTACATGTCACGTTCTAATACCGTTACTCTTTGCTCCATATGTCCCTCCATTGCTGTTACTCTTTGTTCTAATTGTCCTACATCTTTTTTAGTTGGTAGATTATCTTCAATTTCCTTTGTCTTTCTTTCAGATACATCAATTTTCTCCTCAAGTTCTCTTTGTCCCATTTTTATTGTCTCAATAGAAGCACTGAAAACTTCAGCTTCACATTTTGTTGTTATAATGAAATCTTCAATTCCGAGCTATTTGTAGTAAAATAAAGAAAACATATTTTTTAACATCAACTTGTTGTTAACTATCTTCACACTTTCTACTTGAAACAAATGTACAGGTTGAATTAAGGTTATGTTTGACCGGCTAAATAGTCTGACATCGTTACGGGTGTCCCTGTCCTCTGTCATAAAGTAGTATATACTAGTTATGAATACCAATACACATTTTACCAGTTTAACGCTATTCATTTGAACCATGGGACCAGTGTAGACAACTGTCAACATGACTGTATAGAATCGCAAGTTGCATACGGTCTATACTGCTCACTGGTTTTTTTGAGAATTACGACGCCGTAATGGAAATAACGTTGTGCCATTACAAAAGAAACATGGAAAAGTTTTGCGTCCTGATTTACTGTTTGTTGAATGATGATTGCGTAGTACTGTCCAAGTACAAGCATGGTTGTTTCAGAATTTTAACTGGTTTAATGCAAATGTAAAGGTCTAGAAACCGTTTGCAGTTCAAGCCATTCAGGTGTGAAATTTTCTTTAAATTACCACATTTTCAATTTACAACACATGTCTGTTACCTCTTGCAAGTTCATCACAGCCGCCTGGGTATCTGGTCTGCTTTTCAGTTCCTTGCCATCTTGCAGAACGGCTATCATATCCGCTATATAAGATTTTACGTCAACATCATCTACCTCCATTGAGCCAGAGTGGAAGAGACTATTTCTGTAGCCTTTAACCTGTAACAGAAAATCTATCTGACTGCTACTAACGTTGGTTTCTAGGCAAATATTATATTCTTCTGTTTGAATTAAAGTAAGAACATTACGACCAAAGTGGACTTTGTTGTAAAAGTTGCAAATTGAATTAGTATTTAGTTTTAAATTTAATATGTACCCTTGAAAACTTGTAAACACTTTCAATTTTAAACGGTAGCTGTCACATGATACAGTATACAGAAAAAAGTCAGTTAAGTTAAGTTCATTGAAAGTACATGTATTAGCAATTTTATGAAAACCAGCCTTATTCCTTTGGACCAAGTTTTTGTCACGGCTTGAAATCTAGGTTTTCTCAAAGGTTTAATACATACGTATCCCAGAAACAATCCTATAAATTTTGGTTATAATCAGATGCTTGTTTAAAAAGATATATCAACATGCTACAGTAAAATACCCACCTGTAGCCACAATTACAATCATATGAAATTTATTTATTAACTGAAAGTTACCTTAGAAAATACGTCTGTTCCAGTAATGTTGCACTGGATGCGATTATGAAATTCTTTATTGTTTAAAATCAAGTGTAGTAAACCGGTACAGTCAGTTTCCGCTGCTGATGACTTCTGGTCATATCCGGGAGCAT
>JAUMHA010381917.1:0-12423 GCA_032359765.1 Saxidomus gigantea
CTGCCGAATAAGGAAAATGCAGATGCCTTCTGTGTAAAATAAAGAGGTTTAATCTCTAGCGATTAAACTCTGTATTATCTTCTTTCACATATTAAAATCTCTTAATCATGGGTGCAAAGGTGCAAACTGTAACCTCTGCTGTGCACATATAATTTGTTTATGAATCAAAATTTCGTTTAAACTGTTCATTAGCCAGAGAAAGAAACTGTAGCAGAATGATAATATGAAATTTCATGATGTTGATATTAACAAATGTCCCTTAAGTCAAAATGATCATTCACAGTATATATTTGTAACATGAAATATACCTGCAACAGGAAAACAATAATTAAAGCCTATTCAAGTTTTTAGCCACATAAGGGTCAATAAGCTTATGTAATGAATGAAATTTACACTTATGTATTGTGTGCTATGGACAGTTTAGCATGGGTTGAAGGAATTAATAGAGGGTCACAAACGGATTATCTGTGTAAAGTTATCACAAAACCTTAAAATTATAAGGAGAAGGGTTTCTAAAGAAATGATGGCACGAAGGATAATGAACCACATCTTCAGATGGCCTTGTTCATAGACAGACCAACATGGTTTGTTAGAGGGTCTCTAAAGAAACACTTCCACGAACACTTCCATTCCTAGAAACATTTTATCAACAACAGCAAAGAACTTTACGAGGAAGTATGTTTTGAAAAAGAATGTGGATGACCAACTCAAGACACCGAACAATGGACAACAGTTTGTTACAAAAACTTAACATTGGAGAAGTAAGATACATGTAGTTCAGCATCATAACTTTAACAAATAAATGCTTGTCATAAAACCTTACTAGTAGATATGTTTACCCAAGCTCTTTTACTCATAATCTGTCGGTAAAGAGTTTTCTGATCAAATGTTATAATCTCCAAATTTCTATCAGACCCTCAAATCCCTAAAGTTGTAGACATAGAGGTTAACAATAATTGAATCTTTATGTATAATTGTATACCGGTAAAACTTGTACAATGTACGATGTCATGTGTGGCAACAATTTTGAACAGGTAATACTTGTTAAGTACAAAACAAGAGCTGTGCTTCATAAGTGACGAATGCCCCAAAAAGAGCGTCTCACAGTCTGTGTGCTATCCATGTGCTTAACAATTGTTCCATGTAATTCTAAACTGCTTCCATGCATGACAGAGTTACCATGCATACAGTATTCCATTACGTTTAAACTCTACGTGTTACCTTCACCTTTGAGGTAAGGACATGAATCTTGCACGCGACACATCGTCTTGATGTGCTGAACATTTGTGCCAAGTTATTTTAAAATCAATCAATACATGACAAAGTTACAGTCCGGACACGAATGTGTGCATATATACAGGATTATATTACTGTCTAACTCTTTGTATGATCTTTACCTTTGAGGTAGGGACGTGGGTCTTGCACGCGACATGTCGTCTTGATGTGCCGGACATTTGTGCCAAGTTGTTTTAAATCCTTCAATGCATGACAAAGTTATAGTCCGGACACGAATGTATTTATATATTTACGGGATTCAATTTTCTATCAACATTAAGTGTAACCTTGACGTTTGAGGTAGGGACATGGGTATTGCACGAGACAATGTCTCCATGTGCTGCACATTTTTGTCCAGTCATTAAAACTCAATCAATACTTGACAAAGTTACTCTCCGGACACGAATGTGTGCATATATACAGGATTCTATTACTTTAAGACTCTTAGTGTGACCTTGACCTTTGACATTAACCTTTAAAGTATTGACATTGGTCTTGCACGAGACTCGTTGTCTTGATGTTGAACACTTGTGCCAAGTTATTTTCAAACTCTAGTGTGACTTTTACTATTGGGTTAGAGATATGGGTATTGCACGCAGCACGTCGTCCTAATGTGCTGAACGTTTGTTCCAAGTTATTTTAAAATCCTTCAGTGCATGACAAAGTTACAGCCCGGACACGAAACAATGTGAGGGCGGACACACGGACAGACAGACGGACAGAAAGACGGACGTTGCAAAAATTGGCAAATAAAAATTGTTACTCTAAGGCACCTACTACCGTATTGAATCACATTATATCCAGCAAAAAGTCCTTGAAATAATCCTAAAGTCCTCAAATTATTTTAAATGAATGAAACAAATACAAGTAAGTGTATGCTATTTTCTATCAGTTGCCATGATTCAGGAAAAGATTCAGATTTACTTGTTTAACTTTGCTGAAACTTCTGCATTTTATACTGGTTATAGGTTTAAAGTTTTGTAACCTAAAGTTATATTACCCTTCAAAATGTCCATACCATATCACTGTGAAGAAAGAAGCTTGTATTACAATGAATGCTTTGTAAACATCTATGAATTTATTTCTCTTATAAGCTAAATATCTGATTTAATACACATTTTAAATATATATGTCATTTTGTTCAAATTGCATAATAGTTATACTGAATGCTTTCTCAATTGAGTTATGGGTGTAGATGTTGATAGTGAATCAGTATTTTAAGTTGCTAGACAATACTTTACATAGTATCCGAGATATTGAGTTTATGATACTCTAACCAGCGCCAATGCCGCAGGGATTACAATAGCTCTCTATATTCTGCGAATAGTCAAGCTTAAAACAGGATGAAAACTCCAACATTTATATATGCAGTTTGGTGTGAAAAACAAAATATATCATACTTCTAGATCGCTTAGCCCCTTGTGACTTGTAGTCGTCAATCTGTTTATCTTTTCTTTGTTAAATTTTGACAAGTTCTACATGTCGGCGAATGACAATGAGATGGCAACAACTGACCTATATTGCTGATCTAATCTCCACATCAGTACATGATGAAAATGACAACTCAAATAACAGAACAATTACATTACACGTATAATCATGATCAATCGAACTTTTGCTACAGGTTATTTCAATACATGTATTATTAATATTCATGTAAAATGTTACCTGACAGCTTTTAAACACATGTAGTCTTTTTTCCATTTCAATAGTAACAGTCAATAGTTAAACTTGCCCTTTATTTTGCAATGGAAGACAGCGAATGTAATACTTTTTTTGTATTGAATTACGATACTGATCATGTATTCAAGAAATGTAAAGCTATTTCAAAATTCTTATAAAAATATGATTGTATCTGAGATACAGTTAATCCATCAGAAAAGAGATAATTGAAACAAGTAGCTATTAAATTACAAAGGCAATAAAGGGACACAACTCAAAAACAAAATGTGTAGATTACAATACAGAGTGAAATAAATAAGCGATGCTAGCATTTTAAGTGTGTAAACCTGTATTACTTTACTTATGATTGAGACACATATTAGAAAAACATCCATTTAAAGAATTACTTTGCAATACAGCCAAATAAAGTAATCTTTTGCAATACAGCCAAATAAAGTAATCTTTTGCAATACAGCCATTTACAGTAATCTTTTGCAATACAGCCATTTACAGTAATCTTTTGTAAAACAGCCATTTACAGTTATCTTTTGCAATACAGCCATTTTTCAGTAATCTTTTGTAATACAGCCATTTACAGTAATCTTTTGTAATACAGCCATTTACAGTAATATTTTGCAATACAGCCATTTACAGTAATCTTTTGCAATACAGCCATTCACAGTAATCTTTTGTAATACAGCCATTTACAGTAATAGTTTGTAATACAGCCATTTACAGTAATCTTTTGCAATACAGCCACTTTAAGTAATCCTTTGCAATACAGTCATTTAACGTAATCTTTTTTATTACAGCCATTTAAAGTAATTTGGGACCGCCGTGGCGCAATAGCGCGTACGCCTCAGGATCGAAGGGCCCCGGGATCTATCCCTACCATCACCATGTCGGTAGTGGCCTTAGGCAAGATACAAATAATTCCACATTGCCTCTCTATCTCCGAGGTTGATTCCATCTAGAATGAGCGATTTATATAATTGTTTCGCAATCGAAGATAAATTAGTGTGAACTATGCAACACAGCCATTTAAAGTAATCTTTTGCAATACAACCATTTAAAGTATTCCTTTACAATACACCCAAGAATATATATGACGATATATATGAGTTTCTGCCATTCAGGTTACTTATAAGGTTCATGTCTGAATCTACATTTATGACATTAATGACATTAATACAGTAGCGTTTAGATGCAAAAACGTACACCGTGTGTAACTTCTATGAACATTGGTTTTAAAACCATTGGAAAGTTATATATTCATATATCAAGTATATTAAATTACAGCTTCCTAGTAGCCCCTGGTAGCTCCCATGTCTACACTTAGTGTCTTTAAACATATTGGTACTCACAACCGATATTTGTGCAATTCCCCATGAGTATATCTCTTCATTTTATTTTCCAAAATGTTCAGTTTATCAAGCAGCTCCGAATCTTAAGGAATTCCGATTCACTTTCATGTTACTCAATTTTCAATGTTAAAACGTTGAAGGCATCAATAAAAATAACAGTTCAGTCGCTTAATACAACCGGTTTGCCGTTATTTTACACTATTTCAGCAACTCTGTCGTTTTTTTACCGTATCAAGCATTTGTCAGAATCGGATGACCTTCGGACATTTACAATCTGCTTACGTAATATTGACTGGTATTTTTCAACTTCAATAACCGGAATCAAGTGGAATGGCACCCAAAAAGAAAAAGGTATCTTGCAAATCATCACTCACATGTATGTCTACGCCTGTGCAATCGTTTTTGCCTAGAGTGTAAAGGATGTAACTTCTGTAGCTATTCAAAGCCCTGCGTGTATATTAAGCAGTTCCGAACCACGTGTAGGGGTCGGTTCAACATTATTTTACACATTATAAAGGTGTTCATAAAGACTTTTATTGAAATTGTACTTACTTTATGTGGTAAATTATACATTTATTATCATTACACACATGTAGTTGGAAGATGATTGGAAAATGCATGTATTTTCTATAACTTTTTTTTCATATGGGTACTGTAGGTTATTGTGCAATATTTTAAAGCATGGATATTTTTTATAAGTCTGATCAGTAGGGAATAAATGTAAACTATATAGAAAGTAATTAGTGTTTATTTGATGTTGCCCTGTTAGCTATCACCTTTTTAAAATCCAAGTCAGTGCGAAGCAGTTGTATTAAATGGCTACAGTTAGGTATGTCACCTACATTTATAACATCTCTTTCAATTTTGTAAAATTTGAAATATTAAAGTACGTCTTAAGTAACATGTAGGAAAAAATGAAGTAAATCACAAGAATGCAGCACACAGCACATATTCACTCTTTTCAGTTTCAACCAAGACCATCAACTTCCAAAGCCAGTCCAGCAGTGAAGCCAGTTTAGAAAGTGAGACCCAAGTTCAAGAAAGGAAAGACTCCCGATAGAAAATCAAGGGTGAGAAGGGCCCTGTATGATGGAACTGTTTACAAGGTCTTAGTACGTAAAGCTGCCTTAAAATACAAACTTTTCCTGTTTTATTCAACGCAGTATCTGGTTCGGTAGTAATTGACGCAAGGAATGGACCAACTTCAGTTTTCTCTGCAGAAGAGGAAAGACAATTTGCAATCTGGTTAAGTGAAATGGCTAAACGTGGGATGGGCTTGATGCCTGGCGAGTTTTTACATAAAGTGCAGGAGATAGTACTGAAAGAAGGAGGGAAGACTTCATTTAAAGAAGGTAGACCCTCATATGAAAAGTATAGATCCTTCATGAAAAGAAATGAAAATATAGCAGACATAAGGAAAGAAGTATTTCTGTTATCATCTAGGGCTAATTGGACAGAAAGGGAATAGATAGTTGGTACAGTAATTACAGGAATTTCTTGACTAAAAATGATTTGCTTGACAAAGATCAGAGAGAATCAGGAACGCAGATGAAACGGGATTTAACCTAGGCAGTAAACAGGGAAGGTAATAGGACCATCAAGGGTTTCGTTTTCCCCTCAAGTACCCCATCTGGCAGGCAAGACTGACAGTTATGTTCTGTGCTAGTGCCAGTAGGTCCATTATGCCTCCGTTCTACTTGTTTCAAAAACCTGCTCCAAGAGGGGCCAATCCCTTAAGTTGTTCTCTTCCTGGAGGAAACGTTGAGTATACCGAAAAGACTGGATGGATGGTGTTACATTCACCAAATTTCTGGAACACTTTGATGCATATGTTGTCACAGAAATGCCAGTTTTGTTACTGATTGATTCATTTGGAAGCCATATTAACCTAAGCATTTTTCAGAAAGCAAAGCTCATCTCCTGCAACCTCTAGACAAGGGGTTTTTGATCCGTTAAAGACACAGGTACAAAACATTGAGAAACACAATCGAGAACATCAAAAATACCTATTCATAAAAGCAACTGTATAATCAGGATATCAGTATTATATCTAAACTAATGTTAATTAGGCGCCACATTACTATGAATTATATTGTGCAAACAAAAAATACAATGAAATAAAATTGTAAGCAATTTACGTCAACAACCAAAGTGAGCAACTAAAATTCACATTTTCAACAAAGTGTTAGCACTAAAATTAGCAATGTACAGTTCTGTGAAGTCTTGTGTCGAATCAAATGCAAGTATAAATATGCCCGACTGCAGCGAAGTTACCAATGGTTTGAAACAGGGAAAAACATTATATCCCCTGTTATTTATTTTGTTCTTAAATGATTTTGAACAATGTATAGATATAGATTTATACTGATCTTTTTAACGAAACATCTTTGTTGCATATCGTATTGGCATTTCAGGTTATTTTGCCCATGCCTGCACCCCTCCTACGCCGGCGACTCTCGTGAATTACTTATGACGCAAGGTTATAAACAGTGTGACGTCACTTTCCTGAACACAACGTCGAAATATCGTTTTTTTTATGATAATTCATCATTTTGATAAGTTTACATTTAGAAATCTACTTTAAAGTGCCAGACGGTATGCAAGAAAAAGTTTCCATCATGAAACACTTCACTAAGATGGAAATATCCGTTACCTCAGGTAACTGTTTCGCGGGAACTCGGCAGAGACTCGTTCCCGAAAAAACAGTTACCCTCGGTGACGGATATTTCGATCTGAACCTTGTACTTATGACATAAACTATTATTATAGTCTGTAGTTTTATAGAGGATATTTGTTTGTTTTTATGTAAGATTTATTCTATTTCACAGAGTAAGCTTCGAAAATGTTATTTTCGCCCGTTGAGATGTAATTTTATTTCATTGAGTGAACTTCAAAATTAGTTTTCTCACGAGTGTCAAAACGAAATTCCATCTTACAAAAAAAACCAACAATTTTTCTCTTTTGTATGCTTTACCGCGACAAAAAGACAAAATTACCGGTATTTTCAATTGTCCGAATTATAATCTCCACTTGTAGCTCCAAAACCTGACCAAAGTAAAGGTGATCAAATTTCAATGCACAAATGAAAAGAATCACAAAAACTATCATCCGCAAAATGTATATTGGGGATATTTTCTTCGAAAAAACATCTTTATTGTAAATGTGAACGTTATAAGAGCTGTTTTATTAAAACCAAATAAGTAAACAAAAGTGAAGAATGAAGGGAAGTAATACAGATAAGAAAACGAAAGGGCTGTAATTTCAAAAAAGATAGTAGTCCTGGCAGTTTTTCTTAAAACATTGAAAATAAAATTATATTTTCACTGCATTGAAACAGTGAAATATAGAATATTACGTCACTGATACATTTCAGTATTTCACTGGAAAACATAAAATGAATAGTTTTAACAATATATAGTTTAATAGTTTATTTACGTCTCATCCACTACATGCAGTACATAGTTAAACTAAAAGAAATATAACATACAACATGCATAGGCCAGAAGTCTTGGGCGTAAACAATCTTAACGATAAGAACATTTCAGACTCTAACTCTAAATGTTTCTGATTAAGTAATAATTTGGTAGATTATTCTCGTTATATTTCGAGGTATCACTTCTTTTAATTTTTTCTACAACAATCAAAGAGTCAAGAGACTGTCATGCAAAATTTCTTAAATCTGCGTTGCCGTTTAAAAAATGACCCGATTACTGGGGGAAAACCCGCGACCTACCTTAATTGGAATATCACAAAAATATAAGTCGAACTGTGGAATTGAAAAATATCTGTCTGATGTATTGAATGACGGATATCGCATAATTGTAAATGTCTCGTTTTAGACTAGGCTCCCATTCATTAGAAATAGAAACAGGAAGATATCACGGTACAGACAATGAAAATGGAACATGTAAAGTATGTAACATGAAGGTTATTGAGTCTGAATATCCTTTGCCGAATAAACCTCGTGCAGTGCACATAGATGGTAAAGTAATCAAGAACACGCATTGCTGAAAACGTGTCTTAGTTTTTACAATATATTTGGAAATATGTGCTACCATTACAGCTTGTACTTTCGATTCGACGTTAGAAATGTTCTTTGCACAAATAACTAATGGTCAAAATCGCCGGTTATACGGCTTTCTTCATAACTACAGAAATTTGACTTCCAAAATGAGGGTAAGATTTTCAAGTCGGGTTTGTTCTCCTGTCAAAAATGGCATTCAGCTCCGTAAAAAAGTCAATCAAGGATACTTTTCATTTCTGTGAACTCAAAGATCAAAGATTGTTTTAAGGTTGTGCTTGATTTAATGAAAATGAGGTACATATAAAAAACGGACAAATAAAATGTACATTCGGAAGTTATGCCAGTACATGTACAATGTTACGGATACTAATGATGCATTTTGTCTGACTATTTTAGTCTACTGAGTTAATACATATAACAGTATCTGATGTCTGAATGAATAATCCTTCGTTTTCCCTTTAACAGATTATTTCCTACATTTCTACGTCATAGAGTGACGTCATTATAACTTTGATTGACGGCCCGACACATTAGTGGCAATTTAAGTCATATTAATAGGAATCGATATTCTCAGTAAATATTGGATATGATAAGGAACTGCGGAGAATAGATTTTTACCTTCTTCGGCAGCAGATACAAAGAAGAGATCAAGAAAGAGAATGGCAATCTCAAACAAAATATAACGTATATAATAATTTACCATCTAAATTCTAAGTTAGCAATTTATGTTACAAGTGTATAACGTCTCCTTTAAGTGAGGAAAATACTAACAAACAAGATCGTTAAGATCCATACTTTATCAAATGATATGGCCAATATCACGCGGGATAACTGAAGTCAGATTAAAAACGAGACGAACATATACAATAGTCAGAGTTATCACTCTTTCACATTTTTTTCCCCAATATAAATTGTTTTATATCACAAATAACCTGCCAACCGCTCAATCGTTTGCCACTCGATACTGATGTTTATCAAAAGTGACAATAATGTTATCTAAATAGTTTGACGCAATTTAGTTAAATAAAAAAATATATAATCAGATCAAACAGTAGGCACGCCTATTTGTAAAGAAATATTATTCATAAGATGAAATTATCTTGAGAAAAGGGCGTACAAATGAAACTTGTTCATTTTGGTCTCATCTATTTTCGTGACAATGCAAAATCTTATACAGTAAAATAGATAATGTGTAAACGGTCATTCATTCTGGAATTGTAAAAGAATACACAAAACCTTTTATCAAATTATTTGAAAAAGTTAAAAATAATTAATTATTTTTGACGTATCTAATGACTTCTCGAGCAGTTTCTTAGTTTCTAAATATATGTATCACTTCCAATGAATGTGCACTATAAAATCCTATTTGACACTGTACTGATAATGTTGTTAATGTTGTTTATATGTAATATAAGTAGATCAACCGGGACTGCTGCTGTTTTTGATGGACATGAATTTATTCTCATTTTCTCATATTGGTACAGTATTTGTATTTTGGATGAAATAAAGGTATTGTTGTGTGTTGTTGTTGCTGTTGTTGTTGACGGATACCTAATATCAGTTGCAGTCTACGTATTTTATTAACCTTAACATCTCCTCACTCCCTCACACAAGGTTGGTTAGTGAAAGACAGTTCCGAAAATTTAACTTTTTTATGAAATGTTTTATCGTTAGCCTCTCTGAAACTGCCATTAAAAACTGCCTCCCTAATACTATGCTTTGAAACTGCCTCCCCGATACTGTGATTTGGAACTGCCTCCTCGATACTGTGATTTGGAACTGCCTCCTCGATACTGTGTTTAGAATTATCTCCCCGATACAATGATTTGTTACTGCCTCCCTGAACCTGAGATTTGTTACTGCCTCCCTGATAGTGGGATTTGGAACTACCTTTCCGATACTGTGATTTGGAACTGCCTCCCCAATACTGTGATTTGGAACTGCTTTTCCGATACTGTGATTTGGAAATGCCTCTCCGATACTGTGATTATGAACTGCCTCCTTGATACTGTGATTTGGAACTGCCTCCCTGATACTGTGAAATGGAACTGCCTCCCCGATACTGTGATTATGAACTGCCTCCTCGATACTGTGATTTGGAACTGCCTCTCTGATACTGTGATTTGGAACTGCCTCCCCGGTAATGTGATTTGGAACTTCCTTTCCGATAATGTGATTTGGAACTGCCTTTCCGATACTGTGATTTGGAATTTCCTTTGCGATACTGTGATTTGGAACTGCCTCTCTGATACTGTAATTTGGAACTGCCTCCCCGATAATGTGATTTGGAACTTCCTTTCCGATACTGTGATTTGGAACTGCCTTTCCAATACTGTGATTTGGAACTTCCTTTCCGATACTGTGATTTGGAACTGCCTTTTCGATACTGTGATTTGTAACTGCCTCCCTGAGACTGTGATTTGTTACTGCCTCCCTAATACTGTGATTTGGTACTGCCTCCCTGATACTGTGATTTGGAACTGCCTTTCCGATACTGTGATTTGGAACTGCCTTTCCGATACTGTGATTTGGAACTACCTTTTCGATACTGTGATTTGGAACTGCCTTTCCGATACTGTGATTTGGAACTTCCTTTCCGATACTGTGATTTGGAACTGCCTTTCCGATACTGTGATTTGGAACTGCCTTTCCGATACTGTGATTTGGAACTGCCTTTTCGATACTGTGATTTGTAACTGCCTCCCCGAGACTGTGATTTGTTACTGCCTCCCTAATACTGTGATTTGGTACTGCCTCCCTGATACTGTGATTTGTTACTGCCTCCCTGATACTGTGATTTGTTACTGCCTCCCTAATACTGTGATTTGGTACTTCCTCCCTGAGACTGTGATTTGTTACTGCCTCCCTAATACTGTGATTTGGTACTGCCTCCCTGAGACTGTGATTTGTTACTTCCTCCCTGATACTGTGATTTGTTACTGCCTCCCTAATACTGTGATTTGGTACTTCCTCCCTGAGACTGTGATTTGTTACTTCCTCCCTGATTCTGTAATTTGGAACTACCTTTCCGATACTGTGATTTGGAACTGCCTCCTTGATACTGTTATTTGGAACTGCTTTTCCGATACTGTAATTTGGAACTACCTTTCCGATACTGTGATTTGGAACTACCTTTCCGATACTGTGATTTGGAACTGCCTCCCAAATACTGTGATTTGGAACTGCTTTTCCGATACTGTGATTTGGAACTACCTTTCCGATACTGTGATTTGGAACTGCCTCCCCGATACTGTGATTTGGAACTTCCTTTCCGATACTGTGATTTGGAACTACCTTTCCGATACTGTGATTTGGAACTGCCTCCCCGATACTGTGATTTGGAACTGCCTCCTCGATACTGTGATTTGGAATTGCCTCCCTGATACTGTGATTTGGAACTGCCTCCCCGATACTGTGATTTGGAACTACCTTTCTAATACTGTGATTTAGAACTGCCTTTCCGATACTGTGATTTTGAACTGCCTCCCTGATTCTGTGATTTGTTAATGCCTCCCTGATACTTGGGTACTGTCAAACTGCAGTTTTACAACGTGATGGATAAAATTTTTACGTTTTGACACATGACATGACGGCTATTTATGTCCAAGAGGCATATAAATATGCGGTTGTCGGTGAGTTTGTTCGTCCTTTTGTTTGAAAATGTGTGTAGCATGTATCTCCAAAACTGTTTTGGATAGTCATACAAATGTTATTAGCAATAAACTTGTGCAACTTATTTCACTTTAAAACATAAGATTTATGTTTTATTTCACCTTAAAAAAATATTAATTTGACACCTGTATTTGATAATTAAAATTGGAGCTAGCTATTTCTTTAAGAACTGAATTCTTCATGCAGTAGACAGGGTAAGTGACATGCGTATAATATCATTCTGCTTATTAACCATATTTTAACATTTATTTACATTAACGCTTCTTAAAGCGACTGCACTCCAGATGTACAAGTTTCGCTAAAAAAAGAAAATTTTCAATTTCAAGAAAACAATTGTCATTACTGTATTAGGGGCATTGTATTATGATAACGTGACAAGTTTTCTAACAAAAGAAACAATTAAAATGTGTTGTTTTGCTTACTTTT
>JAUMHA010381961.1:0-12418 GCA_032359765.1 Saxidomus gigantea
TGTTGGTGGTGTGCACTTCTGGGTGCTGTGGGACTCGTTTTGGGGAGGCTGCGTTTTTGGTACGTGGCATTCCCTGTTTGATATTATTTATGGTTTTAAATCATCTCATCTGAAGAATGAATCGTTTGCTTTACTCAGATTGATGAAAGAGGATTCATAATTGACCTTTGCTAGCATGGTACATGACTGACTAGAACAATGTCCGCATGGTTAATGAATTATAAGGAAACTGTTGGCATGGTAAATGATAATAAATGATTATGAAAGCAACTGTTTTTGGAAGGAACCCCTTGTGCATCCCTAGCCATTTCACACAAGTCATGCAGTTGCAGATTATGGAATAAAGTTCATTAAGTTTCTTTCAAATACGCATACTATATTCATTTTGGTACAAATGAGACATGGGCCAAAAAGCGTAGAGAATGATATTGCTTAGTAATGCTTACTATTTTGAGAACACAAAACACTTTGCTGGTTGGTTCTTGCAATGTACAAAACTGTTCTTTAATATAGGGGTTGGTAACTTGACTTTAAACATGGTTGGATTTCGATTAAGACTCTTTACTCTTTAGAATGGTTACAATATGTTAACAACTTCACCCCCACTCTTTGAAGGCGGATAAACTTGATTCAGTTTGTCCGCAGGCAGCATCTTGTCCGAACTTATCTCTGAAACTCTTGGCCAAAATCTTCATTGTAAGAGTTTTATACGGATTTATTTTTACAGAGTGATTGTCCTTTGTTTTTGTTTTTTTTGTTTACATCACCTTAAGTAATAGTTCTATATTTTGCTGATGTCAGTCCATTGTTCATAGTGACACAGCCAACATCACGTAATTGTTAGTTGTAAGTATCTGCAGTAACGTATAAACATATTTTGTCTAGTGTTGCCAACAATGACTTCACTGCATGGGAAGAAAAATGGGCAATTAGTAGATGGAGGCAGCTTATCGAACAAAGCCGAGTTCAATATTGGCGATATGTTACAGCTTACATGTAAAGCGACCATAGGCAGTATAGATACACCTGAAATAAGGTGGGAAAGATCATCAGAAACGGGATCCGGTTATATAGCCGCCAATGGTGTTGCTTATACAATCAATGATGGCACTGCTCTCAGCGATGGCCAGTGTGGTTACACACGAACAGCAACATTATCATACAACATCACTGCCCATGAATCTCCATACCCCCTTTCGTTTCGATGTTACGTTACTGTCAGCGGGTATCCTTCATCTTCATCCGCACCGGGAGGAAGTTACACGACTCCAAACAGGTTAGAGTATCATCTAGATGTTCTTGTTGGTACGTTTTGTGTTTTTATTTCGTAGACTAGATCCAGACTAGTTTTTCTTTTTCATTAAGTAACAAAGTCCTAATAAACTGAAAGAACAAAACTGTTTCTATCGACATGATGTGGTGTTGATTAGTCCGCTTCAAAGAAACGCGTATTATAAATGACCTTAGACAAAGGCCTTCATACTGTCAAGGACTGAGCTCAACTGATTTAAACCACCAGGAAAGGCAAAAGCAATTGAAGCAAAGCAAATATTTATGGAAATCGGTGAAGTCTTTATTAAGATTTCAACCTACAACGAAGAACCTTCAATTGAATTCTCTTAACACGCCTTTACTTTGTATAATATATTATTAGCTAATTTTCCCCTCATTATTCTAGTCAGACTCAGTGGTGTAGGGATTAGGTCGATAACCTTGTAATTGTGTAAGTGGAGTTCCAGTCCCAAACCAAACTTCTGCTCACTTGTTTGTCGATATTATGTTTCTAAAGCATTTTTAATGTTGTAGTTTATTTTAAAATAGGTATATGGAATACTTAGTGTTTTCAGACAATGGTTGGTGTAATTAACTCTTTACAGGAGATTTTGTAAACTTCACATTCCATAGACAACAGTTAATTTTCTTTCCTTTTATAAAATGAAAAAAATAAATGCAGCACTCTTCAAATAAAAATTAGACCTACACACAACAAAAAGCAGTCAAAATTCATACTGTGCCTGAAATATCAAATCATGTAAAGGTAATGTTTTTACACATGATCAGCAAAAAGAACCGTGTATACACAATTAAGCTTATACGCCACGCTGAACACCCTTAAAGCTGTGTATTTAGACATTGAAATGATCAATCAACAGACATTACTATTACAGACAAATATCGAGTTTTAGTCACTACTTTTTAAGTTTGTTAAACCTATAACTTGCAATAATTTGGAAGAAAGGACATGGCATGCAATACTTAAACATGAAGTGATGGCGACAGAAGTGGGAATAAGAGTATTTTGTGCTATTCTCTGAAAATTCGACATAAAGTAATGCAAAGAAATGTTTAACTGATTCTTTTTTATAGTTTAGATATCTAAAATCAATTACATGTACCTTGATGGCAGTCAGTGGTCTACATTTTACATCTTTCAATTATTTATATGAAATAATGTATCTTTGATAACATGTAGCAGATTTGAGAAAATATGTTGAAACAGTAAGCGAGCTTGGTTTGACGCCACCGCCACACTATATGTTAACATGGATATGGAATTTCAGAAGCGTTTGTAATGCTTTACAAACATATATATAGTGGAAACTTTTTGTTCTATTATTAATTCTAAAATATTTTATGTTCGGAGAACTTTGTTTCTTTGCTAAAATATTAGAACCAGCAGCTTTGAAGTGATGTAGTAGCTTTCTAACATAATTATTCTATTATAAAGAAACTGAAGAATACTTGTTGTCCAAAACAAGTAGTACTGATTTGATTTCACTCACAGCAGTTATGATCTTTCTATTGTAACTTGAATAAAGATGTCATTCCTCAAAAATGAGGCAACAGTGTAATTATGAAATTTAAGAAAAAAATATTTTCTTAAAGAGACAAGCAATGAATTTTCCAGTTGTTCTTTATCATTTAATTGCTTCATTTGTGAGGGGAATATAAATTCAATGCATTTGCTTGTTGTTTCTAGAATGTCCTCAAGACACATTCGGTGAGGAGTGCAACGAGAAATGCTATTGTGCAGAGGGAACCTGTACACGTAATCAAGGCAAATGTCCTAGTAAATGCAGAAGTGGATATGGTGGTCCGCAATGTAACGAAGGTATCGATTCGTAGCTTTACGAAATAATTAATAATTTTGAATGGCATTTCGGTTAGTCACTGTATACCTCCAACCTCTAACTAAGACAGATAGTGTTACTGTTAAATAGCGGACGTTTTAGAATATCAGAAGCAAATATGCAGTATTTTTGTTAAACATTCACATATAACTTTACAATGGAAACATGCAAAAACCTTAAAGCGTCGCAAATTATAAAGTAATGCTAATAATAATATACATGTTTGGAAAGATGTTTGCAGTTATCTTAAATAAGCAATGCTTTATAGTGATAGATATAAAACTTTACAGATGATGTTCTTCTTGTTTTGCAGCTGGTTCTGAAGTGGAGAACAATTTATTAATACCAGGAGTAACTGCTGGTGCCACTGTCGCATTGCTTGTCGTAGCAGCAATAATTGGTTTCGTAGTATATAGGTCACGTCACAAACATAGGTAACGAAATTCAATACAAAACGTATGACTAACAAGAAGGCTCATTTTGTAACATTCTATTTTTATTCGTTTTATATCAATAATTCTAACATCACACGATTTTGTCTCTACATGCAAAGAGCCTGAAAAAAAAGGTTTTATTATTCCGTAAACAACATTTGCAAGGGGAGCGGTGGCGTAGAGGTTAAGGTGTATGCCGCCCATCCAGGAGGTTGCGGAATCGAGTAAACATTCTTTATCAATGTTGCACAGACAAAACGAGAAGGTAAGCAGTGTAGCATGATTATTGTCATCTTGCTCAATTGCAGATCCAGAGGTAAAAACGTGTACACTACACCAGATCTGTATGTTACTCCAACAGAGACACCAGCATACGATACATTAGCCAACGTTAATGGTAAGCACCAAAAACATTCAAATATCAATGTTTAATTAACGGTCTTCATATTTTCCTACTATTATGCAATTACGTTCAATGTTGCCAGTTTGAATTGTAATATAATATTAACCATATATGCTATACTTATTATTTACACGTCGAGTCAAATATGTAATTGTAGATCTACGAGGACCAGAAAGCAACATCAATGAATATGAAGAAGTCAGTGGATTTTAGCAAGCTCTACAACAGAATTGGTAACATGTTGATATACAGAATTGCTTCGTACGTGACAAAACAATGCTTCGCGACTTTTCAGAAACCATTAAAGGAATATGAGTTACGTTGTACGTTTTTTGCAAAATATTAGCAAAATAATTATGTTTCATTATGCGGATCAAAGCATATTCTAATTCACATCATAAATGTACTGCATTTATGATAAGATTTTGTTTCGGTTCTCTTTATTTTATTCAGCTTTCTATTATACATTTTATTCGCTTTTTCTCCGAATACCAAATTATTGTAAAGTTATCTTTAATTTCATTTTAATAGTTTTTTTTGCACAGCAGTTGCTATGGCACTTTGCTACCTTTGACAATTTTTAGAGAAACACGTGAGCAAGCATGTATAATTTTGTAAATTATTATATAGTTTTGTGACTGGGCTAAATTGTTGGTACATGTATATTCATTTACTTAATTTATGAGTTGTTAATATGTGTGAAATGATATAAAATTCTGCCGTTGTTTTTTTTATAAAATTGATATTAAAAAGAGCTTAATCCAAGTGGGGTCTCTTTTTGAAAAAATCAGTGTTCCTTAAGCAGTTTTGGTTAGGGACCATTGACTTATTAGTGTAACTAGATCAATTACAATTCAGATTTCAAAGAAGTAATATATAGGTTTTATAGCCCCTACCCACGGGCTTTATTTTCAAAAGGGTTGTACCAATTGTCATAAAACATCTACTACATTATTAATTATAAAATTAAATTATGATAATTCGTTTATAGAAAAGCGATAATTATATTTTAATATAGAATATACAAGAACTCTTAAGTGTTACATATAGAATATGCGAGGACAACGCTACACCCTCTTAAAGACTTCTAATTTCCAAAACAATTTGTTCCAAATATTTCTTATTTGTGCGAAGCACAATCGAATCCTAAAAAGCATTTCCAGAACAAAGAAACATTTGTAAGTATTTTGTCCTCATCGTCCAGGGGTTAGTGTGGTACATAGATGCTAGGTATACTGGTTCTATTTTGCACGGCAGATACACGAAAACAAGATGTAAAACAATGGAAAACACTAATCGCATACTTAAGGCATTTGTGTAAATAAGAAATACCTCTCTAAACTGCATTGAATACGATTGGATTTAGATAATTTCGAGAAAAAATGTGCATAAACCACATCTAGAGTATGCATGACGTTTCCAAAATAGTGTTCCCGCATTGCATTATATAAATAGCATACGCGGGGTAAATTTAAGTTTACAGTGTGGGTTTTGTCTTGTATGAGAACTGGCGGGAGATGTGAGACCACATCCGTATTTTGAAGATCGATAAACAATGTAGCCGGGTGCCTTAAAGTTTACGTATTTGTACTATGTTAAACACTGATAGAGTATAAGAGAATCCCGGAAACGCGATAGGTGAAATAGAGTTATTTCAAATCTTGTATTTATATACACTGTCACTATAAACATGTGATCAGTAGGTAAGTAGAATAAGTTGGTAAGCTTACATACATTTGTAGAATGTATTTAAAGCTACTGCAGTGAACAGGAGTGGTAGGGAAATGGAGGGACGAGGGTAAAGGATGCATGTGTCGATAATAGAAAGCTTAATCATCACATTATTTGAGCTAATTTGAATAGACTGTCAACCAGCGGTTTCAGAGGACATAGTTTTTAAAGTTTTTACATTGACTCTACACGTCTTGCGATAAAGACAAGATGAAAACCTCTCTTACGTGTTGTATTTTTATTTTCAATATATAGTCCAATGTTGATAGTATAAAATCACTGAATATGCAAACAATTAATTTACACACAACCAGGCATAAACGTTATATAGATAAGATTTCTAGGCAATTAGAAACACGTTTGCCCCCTCGTACAAAAATAATACTCATTATTCGAGTTAGAAAACTGTCGAAGAGCTTTCTATTGTCCGTTTGAGTGTCCTCAGCAAATGCAGCAGCGATCTAATCCTTCGTTACCTGGTTAGGTCGGCGGATTGAGACAAGATGTTGAAGCACATCTCATGCATGTTCAATAGGAATTACACCCGATGATCTTGCTGGCTAGTCCACTCGCTCGTGACGATTCCGTTATGAGCTGGCTTAGACTTTTAGTGGCAACTCTGGGGACATCTAGAAATTGTTCATGATTCCAAAACAGTCGTCATAGGCACTGAATGACACTTAGACTTACACCATGTGCGTAATGCCACTTGACATTGAGGTTGCCTTGCCATCAATCACCTGACAACTATTGCTGCTTTGTCTGTAGGCATGCGCCTAAGCATCATAAATGGTTGGTAAGTTAAGTGAATTAAGATTAACTAACATGTACAACTAAAATAAAAAACCTCCCGGAAATTAGGTGACACGATTAAATAAACAGCGATACATACAAGAACATGCCTTCAGAGAAAAATATGTCATTTGTCAGAAGCAATTATTCCATTAAAAAGTGATTCTTAATTACTTTTGATGACTTTTAAGAAAAACAACTAGAGGGGAATAACTTTAACAATTCGGACGAAAGTTGCGCGTGCTTCATCTCACTGCGATGTACTATATTCATGGCAAGTTCCGCTAAATTTTTTAATCGGTTTAATCAGTCCTAAAATCTGTTGCGTTTCTCCTATTGAAAATCATTCGGTTCACGCTGTACGTTCTTTGAAATGCATAAATACGAGTAAGAAGTACTTGGCGCAATCGCTAATTTTTGTTAATTTATTTGGGTAATATGTTTCAAATTATTATTAACGTATGTTTATTTAAATGTTGCATTTATTCTTCTTATTTTCTGGTGAAATCTTTTTTGTAAATATCTTTAAAAAATCAATATATTTTTTAACTTCTGCCTAAGCGTGAATCAAATTAAAAGATGTAAGCCATTATATATAATATATTATATCTAGACATTAAAGATTCATTCAGTTGTTTTTGTTCATGCAAAAAGGGTTTGTTATGTTGATTGCTGTTTAATCTGCTAAAAGAAGGCATTACTGTATATAAGACTTCTTATATTGAACTTTATGTGGAACCATTATGAATTTTTTCCAGGAAATAAAGAATTTATATGAAGAATTATTTTTATTGTTATAAATCGGACCATGAGCATTTTTTGACCATACGCGTTCATGTGGTCATGTGATGCATCGTAACTTACATGCATTGATTTCAAAATTAAATAAACATCCAAACATACGTATCGAAAGGTAATATTTCTCCATGTCGCGAGTATATTCTTTGAAAAGTGTATGTATATATTCAGCTTGCTATTTAGAAACTGTTTTATAGAGATTAATGTCCCTCTTTTATATCGCTTGCGAAGTATCATCTTATCAATTAGTTGTCTTCAAACATCGGAGATAGTACATGGTTTAACGACTGAACATTTGCTAACCATTGTAATTTCCATACCGAACAAACTGTAATTTATCATATTCTTTATCCGTATGATATTGTGTACAGTGCGTTTATATAATTGTTATCAAGGCTTTCAAGAAAAGGGAAATGTTTATTTTATAAGCAAATAACTTATCGGTTTGGCGATTTTTAAAAAAATATTATGGTTTTGGTTATGGTTTTCCATACGTTTTAAACCAAATAGCCAGACACGGAAAAGCAGTGGCCAAAATATAATAGTCGTTCGCTTTTAATTGCTACTGATAATGTTTCTGTCAGTATTTGTTTGTCATTTTGTAGCATTGAAATTCAAAACGCAAATTATCGGACTCCGTTCTGCATTTATCTTTGCATCGTGTTAAAACGCATTCCCGCTCATGGAAATAATGACTTAACAAAATTAGTAGTAGTCCCACCAGGTATCATTGAAATAATATCAAAAGTTTAAAAACTCTTGTCCTGATAAAGAAACTGACCTTGACCAGCATACATAACTCTCATACAGATATGTGTACCTTTTTATATAGAAAAATAATAAGATAGCCGTAATAATTTATTGTAACTACATGTATTTGTAAAGTTGAACATACTTTTTATGTATTTTATTATTTAGCCGATTACAAGGTGCATCAAAGTGATATATAAAGTATGACAAATCTTGTCAATGAAATGACTTATTGCTTTTGTGTCTTTTTCGAGTGAGGCGTGGTGATACAGTTGTTTAAACTACTTGTTTATGTGACATACTTTTTCATTTGCATTTCATGTGGGACTTATCATTCATCAAAAGAACAGCAAAATTTCTTATTTTAAGGCATAAATAAGCAACGGCCATGCTTTTTAAAATTGTATTATGGTCTCATCTATTGCAAGATTGGATGTAATTTAGAGGCTTATTGAGGAAGAAAATCAATATTTACAATTTCAATACAGGTTAATAATGCAATGTCGTGATCTCGGAAATACCCTTTGATGCTTATCATCCCACAAAAAGTATACACTTATCCAAATGGATTAAATGTTTAACTTTATAGCTCTTAAAATTTTGTAAGTGATAACTTAGAATGACATTTAAAGTAATATTAACGTTATGAAAAAATGCTAATTTTTGAATAGTGAGTTGTACCAGCAATGTAATATACACAGGTGGAAAGAGACACACTTAAGTTGCTGAGTGAATTGTCTGATCAAAATATTTTAAAACTGAAACATTAGATTGGATTCAATATATCACCATAAAACTTTGCTATGTGTGTGACGGTATTCCCATGGTAAATGCTTGTATACAACAATGTATTGTGCTTACTTTGATTTATCATACACTATTGAATAACAAAAACGTAACAGTTAATGAAATGTAACATAGTTACCAAGATATTTTTCAAATTCAGATTGACACAAACCTTTATCGAGATATCGTGGTGGACTCACAGGTAGAAATAATGTAGATGAAATTAACTAAAAACGTCTATCTAAGATCAAACCGCTTATGACAATGATAAATATTACTGGTAACGAAAGAATGTCGATACTGATACGAGTTCCAACATTAAACTTTGTCCTATTAATAAAACTTATCGACACTAGAGGCATATATTGCCTTATCGTATATATTTTCCATAATAGTTGACCCTTGTTCGGTACACAAGCGTTTAACGAAAGCGTTTTGCACTAGTGACTGATAAATGCCGTCAATATAGCGTCATGCTGCTAGCCCGAACTAATGTCAAGTATGTTCAACCATTAAAAAGAGCTGAAACGCTGTATAAACTATAAATTACACAAGTGATGCTCGTATAATTGAATGACATACTTTCATGTTAAAGAACCAGCTGAAGAACAACTTAAAGGTGCATGTTCACAGTTTCCAGTGAAAAATTCAACTTCTCTAATATCATACACCAAAAGATAAAATGTAAAAACAATGACTACTATCAACAACACAGATACAAATCTATGTAGCAACCTTAGAAACTGTGTTGAAAATGTTGATGGGCTTGGTTTGACGGCATCACTACACTAAATGTTTATATTGGAATTTCAAAGCGTTTGCATAATTTCAAAAATGCAGAAATACTTAACAGGAACTTATACTACAACCTTTTTAATGTGATGATTCGTTCAAAACCATATTAATTTCAGTCAGTTTTAAAAACTTAAATTTTTTCTCACCAAAATCTGAAAAGGAGTAAGATAGATTCCTGTAATATGTGTGTTTCTTTGAGTTGCCAAAGGATGCAGTTGCGTTTATTATAAAAGAAATTACATTTTTGTGTGCAAAATCTGCATCTTTCATTGCTATATCATAAACCCCAGATTTGTGTGGTTTATTTTTGAAGATTTGAATTGTTATACATATATTTTTTCTATATATCAATATAAACAATATATTTCCAGAAAGACAAAAGTAAATAAATGGAAACATAATTTAGATTAATTTGGATATTACCATTTATTGTTGAATGGGTTGTT
This sequence comes from Saxidomus gigantea, assembly GCA_032359765.1. Lineage (NCBI taxonomy): Eukaryota > Metazoa > Mollusca > Bivalvia > Venerida > Veneridae > Saxidomus > Saxidomus gigantea. Next base: position 10,067 of record JAUMHA010381961.1, read on the forward strand.
CCATAAAACGATACCTGCTTATTATACGGATTGATCATGATCTGCACTGGTCTCCAAGGCAATTATATATATAAACATTTAATTTCTTTGCTTTCAGCAGAGTACAAGTTACGTTTCTTGCTAAAATAAGCGTTTTTATATCAATCTAGGCAATGAAAGACTAAAGTTATCAAGGTTCCATGCATATAATATCAAACATCGTTTATTCAATAGATGTAATAAAATAGATAACATGTATTTGCACAAACATTAAAATCTGAGTGATAACGCTTGGATCTTTAGTGTAAGTGCTACCTTTACAAACTTTATGTATGGATTTCAAATAAACAAAGTAAGCTCACATATTTGTTACTCTATATTTTGATTTCCTCTTGCTTAAACTTATACTTCCAGGGACATGCGTCCATAGTCATGGATCCGATTTCCAAAATGAAATGATGTGTGTCAATGTATTTGTATTGTCGAATAACTTATTTGCATTTCACGACAAAGAATAATGTTTTATCTTACAAGGCAGTTGTTTAAGTTGTATTTACTTCATTACATACATAGGTACCAATAAGTTGTGTCCATTTACAAACGATATTGCGTAAACTATTAACATTTGATATAAACATTCATTATATGCCTATTAATGTTTATCTGAATTTTCTTTAGTATTTGTGCAGTAAAATACAACATCCGGTATCAAATTTTCCGTATCAGATGAAATTAGGCGTATCTTAGTTGTATATCGTGTAGGTTGTACACTTACGCATATTCATATAATATTCCAACGCTAAATAATGAAAACTATGTCCACATTGTTGCAGTAAAATATGTTTGGTTATATTGTCGTCACAATACTTTTTCATGTCACATTCGAAGACAAATGAATATTATATTTTTTTCGCATTAAATGAGCCTGATAGATTATTTACAGTTTGCATTTACTTTTCATAACTGTTCTTTGTTTATCTATACACGGAATACGCAAGTGACGTCATTGAAGTCATATAAAACGTGAAACGAAAATAGCGCATTATGTCGACTTTTCGCCATAAATGGCACACATTAACGTTTAATATATAGAATTGTACATGCCATCCGGTAAAGGTATATAATAAAAGGAATACTATAACAGTCTTTTGATCTGCGAGTGTATTTTTCTCGTTAGCTGCATAGAACAGGATCACACTCGAGACTGAAAAGATATCACCCCACAGATCAACCGACTTTTATAATATTTCGTTTATATCACCTATTTTGGCAAGTTTGGGGTTCTCTCTTCCAATAATTTAGTTGAAGTTTGGTACTAAGTACCAACATTCGGCCGACTTTTGGTAGTAGAGCTGTATTAAAATGTGTTAAACACAGCGCATTTTGTAATTGTCCTTCCAAAATGCGTGACATATGTACACATACTCGTTCAACATTAAACGGTATTATTGGTAATCAAATGTATATATAAAACAGAAGTTTTTGAACATTCACAGTAAATTTACGTACTATATTACATGAACTGGCAGTGAGCTTTTACGACCACTCAGCGGTCGTTGTCCGTTAATGCGGCAAGGTTTGCAACACAGGAATGGTACTAGGGAGTTGTCAACCAGATTTCTTCAAGAAATATTGTGTCATTACGATCAGCGAACAAATTAAAGTTCTTGAGTGTTAGCAATAACAATTATTCTTTTACACGTTTTACTGACAAAAATGAATATGGCTCTTCACCTAAACTTGCAGTATTTTGATATAACAGTATTAAAACTGGTATGCAGATAAATTTTGAACTAGTGGTATATCTGACAGTAAAAAACCGAAACTCAAAAAAGTGATTCTGACATGGCAGAAAGAGAAACGTTTAAATTAAGCATTAGATTCTGGCCCGCATTTGTGCTGGAACTAGTCTAAGTCATGCATTTAACTTGTCAGTTAAATAGTTATTTATTAAACACACTTATTAAAACATACCGTAATGCGTTCAATTCCACTTCTGAACCTTTCCGATACTGCATTCTGGTTGCGAGTACAAAATTGCGTTAGTTCCACTTTATGGTTCAACATGTTTCATGTAGCACATAACAATAGTAGTGCTTGTGCTAAAATATTCCGATAATTTACCTATACCCACAACATACATTATATAATATTATAATTGACCAGCGACACGGGAAAATTGGCCTTCGGACAAAATACTTGAAAACTAGCTTTCTTGCATATTTTGAACAAACAATATTTCAGTATCAATATTGGAAAATTTCAGTTACCTGCGTCAAGTACATACAACACTACAACATTTTGAAAAAGTATACCTAAGGCGTCATTGTTCACTCTAAAAATGACGTCACATACCACACTTTGACGTCAAAA
>JAUMHA010381972.1:0-12417 GCA_032359765.1 Saxidomus gigantea
ATGTCTCCAATCATGCCTATACCTATCAAAAGTGTTTTTCTGTTTCCAAAATAGGAGAGATTTACCTGACTGCAATTTCCAGCCAATATAGCCAAAGGTTGAGTTTGATTGGTTGCCAAAGAGTAGGCCAATCACGGCAACCAATGAGATCAAGTGTAATTGACCTAGTTGAGTCTGTTTATAAATGACATATAGGCGTAATGCTTTATAAATGACATATAGGCGTAATAAATGACATATAGGCGTAATGCTTTATAAATAACATATAGGCGTAATGCTTTATAAATGACATATAGGCGTAATGCTTTTGTATTTGTCTAGGAAGAAGCAATATTACTTCTAAGGGACATATCAGTGCCCGGTGGAAAAGTTAAAAGCCTGTTATGTGCAAAGTAAATAACTTTCTTAGTTCTTCAGTTTTTATCCGACTTTTTCTTTAATTTCCTTTCTCTCAAAGGAAAGTACATGTTTCCATTAATAAACTTAAGCACTGCTGTCCAGCAATAAAAAGTGGTTATATGTGTTGCGATAATTTATATATTACACCTGGGCGTAGCAGCAAAAGATAGCTGATGAAGTACTAAAAATGGCACCGGACCCTAAAATTTGCAACACATACATTTATTTACACTTTGTCTGTTTGCTTTTCCGAGCAAAACGTGTTTTATAGCCATATCATAACTGAGGTGATCACATGTATACAACAAAAACAACAAAACATTCTACGTCAAATATGAGGAATCAACCTCTCCAGAACAACACCTCTCTACAACAAACACCTCTCTACAACAAACACCTTTCTACAACAAACACCTCTCTATAACAAACATCTCTCTAAAACAAACACCTCTCTACAACAACACCTCTCTACAACAAACACCTCTCTACAACAAACGACTCTCTACAACAAACGCCTCTCTACAACAACACCTCTGTACAACAAACATCTCTCTACAACAAACACCTCTCTACAACAACACCTCTCTACAACAAACACCTCTCTACAACAACACCTCTCTACAACAACACCTCTCTACAACAAACACCCCTCTACAACAAACGCCTCTCTACAACAACACCTCTGTACAACAAACACCTCTCTACAACAAACACAATTTTGTGTTTCCAAGAGTGTTCGCTCCTGAGAGGTTGCGCTGTATAGTCCATACTTCAATAAATAACAAGATTCATTAGTACCTACAGTCATATTTAGTCTCATTATTTACCATCCCTCTGTGGAAATTATTTTCATCAGCTACAACATTAAAAGTCTGCGCCAGTTCTCTAGTAAAATATTAAACCGAAAAGTTTTCACAATTTAAATATCAATCAAGGTTGAGTCAGATTACTTTAATTAATACAAAACATGCAGCATTGCAGTTAAAATTCTAAATTGCATTTAAGAGATTAAATTTCCAAAAGTTGACTTTTTGACAAATTTTCAGGCTTTTACAACGTCGCTTGTGGAAAACGCTCAAATGCGCTTAATCTGAGTTGAAAGATTTTCAAACCCATTGTGGTTTTTACAAATTTAGCTTATGTATAAATAGTTTCTATAGAATCGTATAGAAAGCCATGACCGTCTTATATGGACATTTGATATATCCTGAAGCCGTACCAGCAATATATAGCGTCAAACTAACAATGCATGAAATGAGACTTTGATATAATGAAGCGTTACATTTTACATGAAGTCAATTTTTTATTTTGTAATTCGGTCTATTCTTTAAATAGTTGAAAAACATCTTGATATTGATGCGGGTTCTCTTCATGTGAAGCCCAAATTTAACGATTATGTCTTTATAATTATGAAGTCAACCGCATAAATTATTATTCCAAATATGTCTTATATGAAGGCATTTTGTCTTTTAGAAATCCAGTATATAGAACCGGTTTGTCTATATATGATATCGAAATACAAGATATGGAACCTGTCAACCGTATAAATTATAATTTCAAATTTTCTTATGTGGAGGCATTTTGTCTGTATATAATATCGCAATACAATATATGGACACAGTCGGTTGAAGTTTCGAACAAGTGGTCCCTGGTTGCTAGGCAGTTCCGGTAATTGCTGTTATAATCGCTACAGTTCATTGCAACAACAGTTAATTAGGCGGCCTGGCTCCCTGGCATTTGACACAAGAAAAAGACTCTTATAGAAAGTGCATTCATACCCAATATCTAGTAGATTTAAACAATTTTAGTAAAACTATAGCAATAGATACAAAAATAGACTAAATGACAAATGTAATGTTGCAGAGAGGGCTAAAGAAACGACAAAGACTTTTGAGAAGTTTCAATGTTCAATAGTTTTTAAAAACGTTTGCAGCATTGACCAAAGAGCCTCTGTACAAAAGACCTATCAAAAGTGCTTCTAATAGTATATAAACGTATTTAAACTTCTTGTCCATCTTCGTTCTGTAATGTAACAAGATAGTTACTTAATTCGATTCATCGGGATGCGACAGGACATCGTTGGGCATGTATAGCGCCAAGTGGCACACCCCGTTTCATGTTGAGAACCATATTGCTGTTTTGTTGATATGTGTATTTGTCATTTGTACATGGATTAGCGTATCATGTCAAACTAAAACGTTGTTTTGTTCCAAACAAATAAGGTTTAAGTTATATTCAGTGCAGATAAAATGATACGATATTATACATGTAATTAAAACAGATTTGTCTGCTTCTTTGATCACTTCACTGTTATCCTCCATATATTCCATTATGTCCAATGAATGCTTTACATTGTCTTCGTTGTTTAGTATTTTGTGAATATGCGAAAGCTGTAGTTTTATTGTTAAACCGTTTTTGTTAAAACATTTTGTTATACCAGTATGATATCTTGTTGAATATATATCTGGCTTATAACTTGCTTTGGAAATTAGCCATTATCTCAAAATAATATATTATCTTGTTGAACTGTTATGTTTAAGCATCCATAGACTGCTTTATTGTGTTAAGATAACCCATTGGTTTTTATACAGACACATTATTATGTCAAGCTAGTGTGCAGACATGTCATTCATAGCGTTACATAACTTCTGCGCAATCAGCGTTACGCACGGTCATGGAGCAGTTCCAATGATTTCCGAATGTAAATAACCAGGCCGATAGTTTGCATAACAACAGCAAAGCTTTTTTAAAATATAATGATATGTGTGTTTGACATAATAACATATGCCTTGAATGTATAAATAATTCCTTTAACATAGTAACGTGCAGAAGAAAGTAATCCTTTTGTTTGACAAACTGTATAGTGTGTAAATGAAGAGTGGTTGAAATAGCATCTCATTTCAACACGTTTACCTATCAATCTAAGAAGATAACTTAGAGTTTTTCATAATGATACATTATTTTATCAAAATGATTTAATATTTTAAATAAAAAATGACATTGTTACACTTCATTTGGACAAAATATCGTATTTCAAGTACATATATTATGTTTTCTGCTTGAAGAAGGCAACTAACGTTATTGAAGCTATAACACATTTTTTAAATGAGACAGTATGATACATTTGCAAGATACCCCATTTAATTGTTTTGACTCGACCATTCAAGCAAACTACGATTATTTTCTTACTTCAACAAGAAAACACGCACAGAAGACAACGATTTAGTTAATCGATGGATTTTTGATAATAAAGAGAGAAAAGATCAAAAATATTCCATTCGTTCAAAATAAACCCCTTAGTGTGCTTTGCAAATGTTTAGCCTCTGACTTCATTTAGTGTTTGACCCCATTTGCCCACCAATTGAATCGCTCAGATTTCCAATAAACGTCTTTCTTTTTTATTAAAAACTACCTACTAAATCACTTAATTTATGAAGAGTTCGCTCTATATAGGACGTACTTTAGCTCCGCCCACAATCACGGACCTATATACACATAGGTCCGTGCAACAATACATGTCGGTGGTTATGCAAAAGGTCAAATGAGGTTAAACACTAAGTAAGTTAGAGTGTATCAAGTCAAATTTTAACAATTAAGTAATCCCGGTCGATCGCTACCGCTCGCTCCCTCCCTTAGGGTTTCTTAATTGTTAAAATTTGACTTAATAAACTCTAACTAATACTAATTGACACCTTGCTGTAGTCTGAGTGAGGTAGACCATAAAATACTGTATGTCTACCATTATAACGGGATACTGTGAGGATTTTCTAAATGGAAACAGAAACAAGTCACAGGATGCCAAATCTAGGATATATGAGAGAGCATGTGAACATTTAATTCAAAGCGTGGGGAATGATCATGAAACTGGTGAATAAATTTGAAACCTTGGTCAATAGTTCTTCTTCCGTTTTTCAATATGACATGATGACTCCTTTTCACAGAGGCACCTTTATCGACCCCTTTCACTAGAGTATGAGCTGAAATGCCACTGTATTCAAAGAAAACAACATAAAAACCGTCTTAGCAATCACTGATCCTTTAGATACAGATGATCCTCGACTACTTGTCGTGGCCTGTGTTTTATGTCCTACTTTTCAAACAAGTTCAGAATAATGACTATGTTTCACCAGATGTTACAAACTTTCGATTTTCCTATCGGGTCAAGGAAGAAAACATCTGTTTTTTAGTCAAAAAATAGGGAGATCGATTGTTCTACCATTTTCATAATTACCAAAATGCGAATATGTTTAAAAGGAACCCTGGAGCATACGGAGCAAATAAACGAGGTTACCCCAATCACGGGGGCCTAAAAAAAGGAACCCTGGATATTGCCATATCTACAGCACGATGACAGGAACGAAATACCTCGCGTCTTGTTGCATTAGATCAAGACGTTTTTGACACTGTCTGGAAACGGTGCTGACTAGAGAAGTCAGATTGTGGTGCATCTCCGATACATTTTTAACCTTTTCCACCTACATATGGTGTCATGTGATACAGAAGATTTCCCATGTGTCATAAATTAGTCTATTTGTAAGCCCAAATGTCATTCCCATTTGTTCGTCTGCCTAGTACATTGTCCAATTACTGCCTTTATTAGATCGATGTACAGTCCACTACACATTCACTAATCGAAACATCTAACGATCCTTATTATATATTGTGCAATAAGTCAACTAATTTGGAACTCATCGTTTTAACAGTTCAAAGTTATTACAAACATTATGCTTTCAAAAAGACTGCAAACTACTTCGACATCAACACTATTTTACGATCGGTTCAATGACATGACATTTCAAACTGAAATTCACAAAAAATGTGTATGTATCTGTCATCAGAAATTTTAACCCATTTAATATCAAATAATGTGAATACCTGTAAGTTAACAAGTTCATCAAAAACAATATTGAATTTTAACAAATTACAAATTCAACAATAATTTTCACGGAGTATTCTGGCTAAAAAATCTGAACAGGGCTCCTCTTGTAGCGCGTGTGACCGCCCTATGCTCTAGTGATACTAACATCTACTACGCATTTGAACATAAGGTAAGGTCGAATAATGCATCTCGCGACTTTAAAGCCACTTATTTTAAATTGAACTTAGAGTCAATACAATGTCATGAAAAATGCTATAATATCGCTTTAGAATTCGAAGTATGTACAATACTGAAAATTATGAACAAAATTCGAAGAAAGTTTAATTTTTACTACAAAGTGTTCGCACAGATGAACAGACAGTAAGCCCAAAGTAAAATCGATTTGTCAATTCATATCAAACTTTACAAATATGAGATAGAGACTAACCACCTGTGGTAGATATCGGCTGGTCGTCTTATTACGAACACTTGTATAATTTTGAACTTAACACGTGCAGCACGTGCAGCTTAGGACATATTGTTCACCCATCCGGAAAGTCGGTGAATAGAATTAAACTGGACGAACTTATTACATAACATTATTGGCCTTTACTTCTAAAGCATCTGTAGAAATTTGTGTTGCTATACAATGGATAAAACAATAAATATTTATTATAGAACTAGGGGACGTTAAAAGTTTCGTTAAGTGTATATTGAAATACAACATGTATATATCGATGTGTATCTATTCATTACGAACAAACGGAATGTAAAACTCATGGTTGATTTTGAGAAATGAAGTGACATGTGATACATTTGTTTTAGTTTGTACTTACGAAATACATTTCGTAATTACGAAATAAGATTTCGTAAAAACGAAATATCATTTCGTAAAAACGAAATAAGATTTCGTAATAACGAAATAATAAAAATGTATCACATGTCACTTCACGGGCAACGTAAAAAACATCCCTTGAATTCAACGGCTTAATATGTTATCAAGATTATATTTTAAAACTTCACTTTATCAGAACATGAAAACATATCGATCTGACAGACGGCTTATGAGCATGACATGTCGTGTGATGAAAACAGTTTAGTCTGAATTTTCAGCACACAATATTTATATGATTTTGACATAAGTAATGACAGCACTACTGTATAGCAAATAAGAACATTTTCAACATAACGCCGTTGTGGTTCTCAACAATATACAAGTACTAATACCGTCGCGGAAACCCATGATTAATAGTGGTACTGTATGTATGGAGAGGTGTTTTTATGTAGGTATAACAGACAAAGACACATTCCCTATATACACTGTTTACTTGTTTTCTAACCTTTCAGTTGTAAGCAACACTTCACTAATTTAAACACGAACAGCAAAAAGTTACGTGAAATAAAACATGAAAAACTTCTTCGCAAAACAACAACATAATAACTATAAATATTCTTTTGCATTTGTTTTTCAAAGATAAATTCGGAAAAAATCCAAACAATGGTGATGAAAATGATAAAAAATAATGACAATAGTACTAATAATAATAACAAGAAACAAACAGTAAAGTTCCGGTATTTGGACCACCCGATATTAAGACACCATCACTAATAACACCAAACATCGCCCATTTTATAGTAAAAATCTCTCTCCGATATTAAGACCACTTTATGCTGGTCCTAAGGGTTATCTTATTACACGGACTTTACTGCATTTGTAACGACTTTGATTATCATAATTAATGTAGTCATTATTATTATGATAATTCCTACTATTCTTTTCCCGATTGCTTATAGTCCCTTTTATCACAAAAACATCAATAATCTCCCTTGCTAACCAGTAACAGATATTCAGATTTGATTGCTTCCCTTAGACCATGATCATCATTATTGCTGCAGACTCGATACTCACTAACATTTAGCCCTAAATGAACTTGCGCCTGAGAAAGCCACTAGATTGTTTGTCTTTTATTTCGAATTACAGAGTATGGTAATGTAAAAGAAAATTTGAGTCTTATGCTGTTTGTGGTGCACTTCAGTTAAGCCAAGAGAATTACGCTTTTGTTTTGGTACCATGCTGAAAAATGAGACTGGTATGTAATAAATAACCATTCTTCGTCACAGTGCCTGAATTAAAATAAAAATAAAAATTCTTCTTCACATTGCCTGAATTAACTTGTCACCACAAAATCATAGATACATTGTAGATATAAGGGAAAATGGTTCAAAGGTGTTATATCAGGTTTTTTTGCCTGATTAAAATCCCACTATGCATAAGTAATTTAAAGACCTGATATGAGAGAGCAATAATTTTACTTTGTCTGTCTGTCTGAATTTGATCTTGATCTTTAACATAAAATTTGGAAAATGGTTATTTTCCAATGTTGTAAATAGAAAGTTGTTTGCAAATGCCTTCATGCACAAACGCTTATGTACTACCACCCGACACAAAAGTCTATTTTCTTTTCTCTTTGTACTCCTACAGTCAACATGCATGTTAGGTCATATAACTAGTTAATCGGCTCAAAACAGGAACTTTACTAAGTCTTGTCTTTCTTAAGTTTCGTTCAAAACTGCTTCGTCATTGTATTACGATAAATAAAATGTTAATAACAAAGTTTTTGATGGTACGTATCAGCGTGTGCATATGACATCCATCCAATTAACCTCTACGGACTATCCATCCAGTTAACCTCTACGGACTATCCATCCAGTTAACCTACACGGACTATCCATCCAGTTAACCTCTACGGACTATCCATCCAGTTAATCTGTATCGACTATTATAGTTTTCCTGTCCAGAGCTTAATTCAGACATAGTATATTTTATAAAACACAAAACAAACGCAGTTCATGCTTTTTCACCGGCATGGGTTTAAAATATTACATTTAAGAATGACTGCTAATAATGTAGCTAGTTAATTATTTCTAAGTGTTTGCTAGAAAAAAGCTTTTAACATACACAATTATATACATGTATATGGTTTTGGTATTAACATCTAAAAATTGGATAAACGTACGTTCTATATTAGGTCATGTTTTAATCAATATCTGTTAATTTCAATCGGTTTAGACACATCCCCATCGAAATAAATAGTTTTAAAAAAACGTGTCAAGTCACACAAAATTATGTTAAGCATCTAAAATCGGTCGCCAGGACAACCTAAATTACAAAACATTAATACATTGATGATACGTGTCTATAAAGAAATAGTCACGTATCCTGTCTAAAAGTTATAATTGCTACATTCTTAGTGGCTGGTAATACAACTTGTAATCCAAATTAGAAAGAACGCTTCAAACCCAAATTCCGAAATGCTAAACACTTACTAGTAAATGAAACTGACATGAATAAGCTTACATGAGTACACACGACTTGTTTAGTCCTGTATTGGCTTTCATGATTTTATAAAGAGTGCAGCTTCCCAATACTCCTGAGAATTTAAATGAATAATTATCCATTGTTATCATTATGAACTTGTGTAGTTAAAATAATCCAAGATGTGATTTGTTGCAAATGACATATAAAACAATTACACGCTAATGAATCATACGCTTGTAACCTTTGAAACACGGCGCGAGTCACCTGAATCTAAGGATTCCGTGGCGTCATCTAGCGTTTCTTCAGACTGCATGTCAGATTGCACACTACTCTGTTTACTCATAGACGCTGCTTGTTCCCTTTCAGGTTCTTCCGCGATCTGTGTAATGTCCCTTGACACAGGCCTGTAAGCCATGGCTGGTTCCCCAGCCCCTGACCGGAGGTAGAAATGCTCCACTTGAGATTTGTACTGATGTTCTTGTAAACTATATTGCTGTGATATGTTTGACTGTTCACTAAAGCTGATGTCTTTAGTCTTATATGCACTTATGTCACATGATTTGTACGATGGAGGCTCTTGATCTTGTGGCTCCGAAGTGTTTTGAGTTTCTCTTTGAGTGATTATTAGAGGCCTTGACATAGGCTCCTCTGATAATTCAGGTATTCGTGCATGTGCTTGGCGTTGTATTTGTGGTAGCCTATTAGCTGTTCTTGCCGGAGACCCCGTTAAACTCATGCTGTGACTGATGAGGGTGGATAATACTTTTTCAGGAGTATCGTATGTTTCCTCTGGTTCACTTATAACTGTAGGAATTATGTTGAAACGGAGATCTTTTTTCGCCCTTGCACCTTTTTCACTCTCCCTGTCTGCTTTCAAGTCTTCATCGCTGTCTGCAATAGCTTGTTCTAATACTTTACTAAACACCGAGCTAGGATAATTTGGACCAAGGGGCGATTGGTCGTCAGGGATTGTTGATATCCTGTCTTTTTCATCAAATGATGTTTGTCGTAGAGGAATGTCCCTTATGGGGTATGACTGAAGACAAATCTTCTGGTTTCGCCACCTGACGCTTTCTAAAATTCCATGTGTAATAAATTCAATGGCATACCTAGCCTGTGGTCTTTTGCTGTCGCTTTCCGACTTCTCGGTCTTACCGATATTTATTATTTTACAATCAATATCAGCAAAAACGTCACGTAAATCGGATATCATCATAACAGCATATATTTCTTTGTTACTCTTTCGTTTCACTATAATTGGTGCTTCACCAGTTGGCATTCGCATTAAGGTGCGTACTTCAAAATCGGCTACAAGTTCATCTTCTGTCACGAGCAATTTTGCGTTTGTCACGTGATTACGTTCTACTGTGACGTCACTATCAACTTGCCATGTAAATGTGTCTTCAAACGTCTCTCCACGTGGTCGACATACTCGTAAGTAACCATCAGCACTAGCGCTAACACCAAAATGCCCTATTTCCGGTGGAATTTTTAGTTTGAAGTTAGTATTTCCCTTTAAAGTAAAGCCTTTCTGTATAGCAACAGCTGTTGCTGCCTTTGTTTGTCGTTGTGTGCGAAGTTTATATACCTGGTCTTTATTTGTGTTATTAGTGAAATCTGTCCTGAACAACTCTACCTGTTTCCTTTCCCTATAACTACCTTCAGCACTACCAGCACCTGCTCTTAACTGAAATTTGGTAGTTTTGTGGTCGAATTCGAAAAAATTCCAAGAAACGTCAAAAGTGAAATCGACTCTTTTAACACAGTCGTACCATTTAAGGTCCCGTTTCAGTTCCCTCCATGCGTATTCAGTAATAACCCTTTCTAGGTCAATAATGGACCCCGCCTCGAGGTGATGGGATGGAAGACTACAGAGCATTCTGAGCAACCCTACGGTCATGAAGCTGTTTGACTTAACACCCTGATAGATCTAGTATTTATTGCCTCAGAACTGACCAAACCTATCCAAATTCAAACACAAGCCGGTTATTATATGTCTTGAATGTAACTAGGTCACATGAACTGTATATATTTAAGCACAGACCGATAAGTACTTTTTGTTGTTTTACAGCAGTAGATGAGGCATGACTTACATGCTCTCCCCGACGTGTATCATTGTACTCCAGTAAGTCAAAAAGAGCAGAAACGTTCTTGTTCTATGATATTTCGCCGTATTGAGCAGCTTCATTTACGTATTTATGCCCATAAGCCTTTTGTAAATATTATACAACACATTACTCTACTCTATATTCTCGGCTAATGTATGAGGTTGGCAATCCTCTTACCATTGAATAAAAATAATGCACTTGAGACTAAAGTTTAGTCTGGCAGATACTTTGTGTCTTCCGAGTTCTGTCAGAATAGCTTTTCGCTATTTAGATTTTCCAAATGTTAATAGGAATTCTTGGAAAAAAATAGTTATATTATCAGTAGACGCCAACTTTTCAGTTCCCGTGTGAAGAAAGTTGCTAGGTCAGCAGTTTTGTAACTTACAGCTGTTGTGCTGGATTAAACTTCTACACCCCACGTCACGATGAGGCAGTGAATAGTGCCAGACTATTTTATTATCCCTGTGCCTATTGGGAGCGACTTAACATTTTACCATTGTTATTCTTCACAAAGATGTTATGCGCAAAACACAATACTCGGAATTTGTTTGCGTTGTCTTTCTATGTTTGTATAAAAACCGTATCAGAAGCTTGTACTTTCATCATATTTCTTATACACTGATATATGAAACGGTCGGTATCCAGTCACGTCAAAGTATTAATTCCAGACATAAATATAATAAACAACTGTATAAAACAACTGTGCTGCATTTCATTCTGGCGTTCTACAACCCTTGTTTATTTTCAGCGTATATGTAAATCCAGGCGATATAACAGGTTCTTTACAAATCAGTGCAACATATTGCTGTCGTTATGTTCAAGTGCAGAACAATTAAACACATCGTGAAACAATATCTACAAATTCGCTGCGTTGACATATTCCTGAATATATTCCACTGTGTTTTGAAAACCAAATATGATATAGCAAAATATTCAGTTGAGTTCTCTCCTCTCCACTATCTTTCTAAACATTGCTTCTGTAGATCAATAACAGTCACTTGCTTACTTTTTTTCTGCGAAATGAAAGACGGTATAATTCCATTTTACAATGCCCCTTGGTAGAAATTTCTTGTCTGAATAGTTCAAGAGGTAACGTATTATTTTCAGAGGGAGATGTTCTACTGTGACTTCTCCTCAGAATTCCGGAGAAACTCGTCGTATTGTTGGAGAACAACACTCAATGGTCATTTTGTACTTTGTAAAGCAGTGACGCTCTTACTTGCGTTACAAATGGTTTCAGAAGCCCTGTACAGAAAACCAATACCGCCAGGAGATTAGCTAAAAGTTGGCATTATACATTAAACAAGACCTAATAATGTTGGACACGCTTTAAATTTCGTTTACAGATGTCTAGTTATTCACTCCGATGTTCTACATGTTTGTGGATGTTAGGTTCGCTGTTCTTTTTTATTCTATTCAGGAATTTCAAAACTTATCGTATCTTGTGAAGAATGCGTTGTTTATATTAATTAGAATATATGTTCAGATGATCTTTGTAACTCATAAAGTCCGATATATGTCGTTATTATTTTGTCCAAATGTACGTCACAATTCTGTTCAGATGCTATATGTCATTATATCAACTGTGATACAGCATTTGGATCCATATAATAATTTTGTTCAGGTGCTCTTTATAATTACATCAACTGTAAATCCATATCATAATTCTGTTCAGATGCTCTATATAATTACATCAACTGTTAATCCATATCACAATTCTGTTCAGATGCTCT